>CATIWM010385553.1:0-22958 GCA_949671775.1 Mallotus repandus
ATACGGTAAGGATATGCATCTATACCTCTTCATGCAATTAGCATCTCACTGTGAGTGCATAATTGGAATTAATGGAGCAAGTAATTATAATAATAAAAATTATATAGAAGCTATTTACAAATGAATTTTTAATAAATATTAATTAATTTTAAATATTTAGTTTAAATAAATATTTTATATAATTTATTTGAAATAAATTTTGTAAATTACTATACTATATTTAGCACAAATGTAAAATTTAAAATAATATTTAATTTTTTAAAAATAGAATTTTATGATAAAATACAATAACATAAAAATAGGAATATTTTAAAAAAATAAAAATAATTTAAAGAATATTTTTAATTTTATAAAAATATAAAATTTAATTTTATAAAATTTTTATTAAAAACAAACATTTAATTTGTAAATGATTGAATAATTAAAATTTATAATATTTATTCATGCGAAACACATTTTTAAAAGTTTAAAAATCTTTTTATTGCTGTAGTACACAACATATGGGAAATATTAATTGACTAATAAATCGAAGTTCGTAAAAACGTATTCCACTGAAACACACTAAACAAGAAAATTGCTGATCTTGGATGCACAGAGGTGTCTCACCCTTCTAAGTATGAAATCAGAGGTAGGCGACGAAGTCAAAGATGCAATGTTTGAATATGCTATAGTGGAACATTAGGTGAAGAAATATTGAATTTTTTATTTTTTTTAATTTTCCTAATCTTGAAAAGGAAAAGAGAGCAAACGTAATTAATTGAAATAGAAAAGTCGATTTATTACTCATTCTTTTGTCTAATTATAAAGTTAAAATCCTAGAACTAGTTACATCATAAAAAGGTACGTGAATTTAGTTTCAAAATTTCTGTAACAGATTAACATTTCATTATGTGTTAAAAAAAAAACAAAATAATTATTCTTTTTTAACTAAAAGAGAAAGGAAAATCAAACCCTGCTCTCATCTAAATATTTTAATTCCCTAATACAATAGTAAACCATTAATTTTTGGCGAACTGAACTTGATTGATGAGTATGTTGTAGCTAGATCATAATATTAGGGACAATTATATTATTGGTGCTATATGGCTTCTTTATGGAGTTATTATATAGTGGTTCTGACTTTTGACGAGTTGTAAGGTTAAATCAATAGAAATTGATTATTTAATAAAAAGATAAAAATTAAAATCTAATAACATATGAATGAACCCTAAATGAGTTGATATTATTGATTTGTTATTTCAACTCATAAATTATACAATTTTCCCTCCTCATGCCATAAAATAAAAAAAAGGGAATGTTTGCATATAATTCTTGTCCCCCACCTATGTATAATATATAGTTCTCATATGCATCATTTAACTCATTTTACATATGGTATGGGGCTTTAAAATTTAATACAAAAATTGTTCCAGCGGTTGTTGGAGTTGTAGCACAAGTCAAACAAAGTCCAATACAGCTTCCTCTTCTTTTCCCACCAATGAGCCATGGCGACATTTGAAAACAAAACTTACCAACCAAAGATATCGAAAATAATACAAATGAATATTATAAAGATTAAAGAAGCATACCAAATGTGACCGACTCATTGAAAAAAGGAATGGACAATTTCTTCGTATATATGCACATCCTCACCTACTCTCTCCATTTCGTACATACCAGGTAAGTTTACACAATAACTTGCAAGCCATCTTCCTTACTGGCCACTAATCTTGCAAAGAAATTTTTCTTGCCATCTTCGTCAAAAGTGTAAACCATGTTGAGAGCATTGAGCAAAAGGAGAAGCCGTCGTGGGTATGAAAGATTAGTAGCTGATGAGTCTGCCATTTGCCTTTTAGAGGGAAACTTGAAGAGATCTAAGACTTTGCCGGCTGCTCGAACATTTGAATTATCTTCCAAGTTATCTTCAGAATTAGCCTTTCCACATGATTCTAAAGTGAAGCCTGCTGCGAAAAAGGTTAACAAGAGTACTCACCCACTTTTTAGTCTCTTCGATTCTCGCCGGAAGAAGAAAGCTACAGCCAAGCCAGAATTTACAAGATACTTACAATACCTGAAGGAAGGTGGGATGTGGGATGTGAAATCAAATATGCCAGTCATTTATTACAAATGAGAAAGTTTCTTTTTTTTTTTTTAGAAATACTACAAATGAGAAAGTATTTACTTTTATTGATCGTGATTAAATTTAAGTGTTTTTTTTTTTGCTCAATGAAACGTGCAAATAATGACAATTTTACGCCTTCTAATTTGAAACTGTTGCCTATATACGAAGCCTTTTTATGCTAAAACTACCTACATATTTACAAAGAACTATTAGTAAATCCAGGACTGTATAGTTATATATGTTGTATTTCATTATTTTAACAAAATAAAATAATTTAAATATAAATTAAATTATTTTTAATAACATAAAAGCTATAAATTAGTTAAATAGTTTGAAAAATAAAAATTATTTGTTGTATAAATTAATATATTTTTCTTTAATTATTTTAAAATAAAATATAAAATAACTTAAATATATTAATTAAATAATTTTTTTATTTTTTTATAAAAATATTACATATCACAAATCTACTTTAATTAATTACTTTAATTGAACAGAGTGTGTGTATATATAGTGACAATATTGTTGTTTAATTTAGATAACTTTTATGTCATCTAATTTTTTTTTAACAAAAATCTAGTCTTGCATGGGCTGTTTATAATTATTTTTTAAAAATAAAAAATTAATAATCTTACTTGTAATTGTAAAACATTCTTGATGTGGTTTTTATAGGGAGCATACCTAAGATTTTTCTGAATTTTTAAAGAATAGCTGGAATAAAAGTAAAATTTATGTGAAAATTTAGAAAGTGGAATGAAAAAAAAAAGTGAAATGAAATTAACTAATATATACCAATCTAATCCAATAAATTATCAATTTGTAACCTTAAATTTCATGTAAAAATAAATAAGAAAACTTAACAATGACATCAAAGAGTGTTAAAAGAATGAAGGGGCAAACTTGCATAAAAAAGTCTAAATGAGCAAAATTTATTATAAATCATTGAAAATATCATAAATCGCAAAGTCCTTTTAGTATTACTTGGAGGTTTTCTATCACTTAAAAGAAAAAACCTTTAAACTGATTGAGTTTAAAAAAAAAAACTAAAAAGTCATTCCACAAAATTGTATTTTTAACTTCAAGTAATAAATATGTAAAATATTAAAAAGTGAGAACAAAAAATATATGTTGTTTACCTGAAATCTCATTTTCACATTCTGGGAATATAGGCAAAAAGGCAATTTAACAACTAACAGAGAACAAAACTATATTGGAGAGGAAAAATGATACATATCATAATAATAGTTGATACCAAATATTAGTTATTTAACCTAAAAGTAACTCCTCAAATTGAAATAATTTTATTTCAATTATAATACTTGGAATAATTTAAAATTTTTTATTTCAATTATAACACTTTAAATTTTTTTAAAGTATATCTTTAATAGAAAATACTGTGAATTTTTAGAATTAACATATAAGTGTTTAGAGGTGAATACTAAATTAAGAGAGACACTTATCAAAAGTTGAGCTTAATGACTTTAGAGTTTAACATTTAATATCAAACTATAACTCTTGATAGTGAAATGCTCTGAAAAGTTCTCCATAACACCATGACAAACATCCCATTTTTCTCCATTAACTTCATATATGTTCTTATGTCTAGCATCAATTATCCTAATCGGGCTCTCCCAATGCCATTTATGGCCTTCTCACCTTCCGAAAAGCTATTCATCATCAACTCTTGTCATAACATAGGAAGGAATGCAGTGGATTGCATTAAAGACCTCAACATCTTGTCTGATCTGCTTGTAACTCTTTGGATAAAGATATTTGCAAAAACAAATTGGACAGCTCTCAATTCAGATCCTTCGTTAGTTGAGTGTTTCCGTCAAGTGTCGTCCACTGCGTGTTTAGGCGCTTCCTCTCAGGCGCAGCGTGAGTTTTAACTAAAAGCCAATGACGTCTTAGGCTTAGTTGTCTCCCAGCAAGTTGAACTGGTGGAAGCTTCTTTTCGAAATGCTTTGAATTTTCCTACTAGTCTGTCTCAAAAATCAGTCCAAGTATGGAGCTTAGCTGATGGTTTCCAGTTTTCTGAGGCTCTAGTTAAAGAGTTGTTCAACACTGATGAAGATAAGGAATGCTTGCATTGTCTCCTCTACTTTTATTACGCTACAACAACTTCATTTCTTCGGATGGTGGTACAACTTCAGAATCACCTAAGAAGCTACCGTGTTAACACAAGTGAGCCACGCAACTTTAGAATCGCTGGAGAAGATTGCTTCACTATAGGAATCTCGATTGTTCTAGCTGAAGAGTCTGTCAGAACTCATTAATATGATCAGTGTATAGAAATTTCTCCATTGATTGAGCTTATTTAGGTGGCTTAATGGTTTGCAACTATCAAAAAATAGTCTGTCAGAGGTCTTTATTTTGCTTTTGCTCTCTCAAGTCTAGGTCTGTTGTGTTAGGAGAAGTAATTGTACTCACATCCTAGTGCTGGATGACTATAATGTTCGCTCTTTTTTTTGTTTTAATAAAAGTTCATTTGGCAAAAAAAAAAAAAAAAAACGCACAACATTATATATATATTTGGATTTTTTTTCTCCTTTATTTAAAAACGATGAATGATTTACAAAAAAAGATGTTGAGCTTATTATCTCAGCAGCAAGTCCCATCTAATACATATTTTGAATATTTCTAAAAGTAAAATATCCTATGTTACTCTTTATTACTCAAAACACTTGCTAGCAAATGTGCACAACAAAAGTACTTGTATAAATGTCTTGCTCATGTGGCAAGTTTCTCTGTCTTGCGGTCTTTGCAAGTGCTTTTCTTTTAATTGTTAGTTTTATTTTTATTTTTGTGTTCTGATATGATAATGGCAGAGGATCATAGTGAGAATCCTCAAGAATATTTAGTGGAACAATATAATTATCTTAGCCTTCAGGATGATGATATTTTAGAGTTGGATTTTTCTATGGAGAAGGTGAGTGAGGTGCAGGCGGAGAATAAGCTATGTTTTGTTGGGAAGTTCTTAACCGATAAGCCTATTAACTTCTTGGCCATGTGTAATACTCTGGTGGCTTTGTGGCATTCGGTCTGAGGGATATGCATTACAGATGTGGGAGATCAAAATTTTTCGTTTCAGTTTTTTCATGATCTTGATATGCAACGCATACTGGAACAAGGACCTTGGTCATTCAGCCAAAATCTTTTAGTTCTGCCGCCCTATGATGGCTCCATTGCCTCGACGGACATGGAATTCCAATTTGTTGATTTTTGGGTCCAAATTTTGAACCTTTCGGGAGGGTTGAGGTCGGACAAAACCCTTCAGTGAATAGCAAAGACCTTCGGAAAGTACATTACTTTTGATGAGAAGAATTTTACTAGCGTATGGCGGTCTGCATTGAGAGTTCGTGTTCAGATGGATATTGCCAAGCCATTGAAAACTAAGATGAAGATAAAGCTGCTGGGGTCTCAATGGTATTGGATTGAATTTAACTATGAAAGGCTTCCTATCTTTTGCTTTGTTTGTAGAAGAGTAGGGCATTCTAAAAAATTTTATGAAGCTATTTTGCAAATCGTATGCTCTTGGAATCAAAACAGTGTGATGGCTAGCTTAGAGTAACACCACATTGAAATCTCCTTCGATCAGAAAATGGGGACTATCTGTCAGAGTAATCAATTGACATTGAAAAAGGAAGTGGCATCATTATTGGTTCCGCAAATCTAGGAATGAGCAAAAAATGGACATATTATAGTATGCAAGTTGATGGAGGGAATTTAGGAGGTAATGGGACACGTTCGAAATCAGTTATGGCTTTACAAGGCAATGAATCAAACTCTCTTGCCTATTATGGGAAAGTTGACGAGGATGATGTGGCTGAAATGGAGGGCATTATTGTTTTGGAAGGTAAGCTTAGAAGGAAGGAAGAGCACGATTTATTTAATGTAGTATGATGAATGTTTTATAGAGGAAACAAACTAAGGTACTGTTGTTTTTGGGCCTTCAAACTGGGCTCTGGACCCTAGTACCTTTAGGCCCATCTAGAATCATGAATTGCTTAGCCTGAAATTGTTGTGGGCTAGCCAACCCACGTGCAATTCACTTTTTGAAGGACTTAGTTTCTTAGACTAAGCCCAATATTGTCTTTCTAAGTGAGACTTTGCTAAGGTAGGTAGATTGCATTAAAAATAGTTTGGGCTTTAGTGGTGTGGAGGTTATGGAGTGCTTGGGCCGAAGTGGAGGCTTGACCTTGTTTTGGCTTGACTGGCTTCTACGGGATTCCAGATTGCAACAAATGGGCAGATTCTTGGAATATTATTCAATCTCTTGCTTTATATTCTTACCTGTATGCTTCGGAAAAAGTAGGTGGTGCTCCTTATCCCGATCATCTTCTTACTGGGTTTCGGGATATTATTTTTGGCTGTGGTTTGAATGAGATTGCTTCATATGGTACGGAATTTACCTGGGATCATTTTAGGGGTTCTATGAATTAGGTTCAAGAGAAACTTGATCGAGGTCTAGCTTCGGATTCTTGGCTAAATGTGTTTAATATGGCAGTGATTGAAGTGCTATATTTTTCCACTTCTGACCATCTTCCCATTCTGCTCAAGGTGAAGGGGTCGGGTTGTGTTAAAACCAAGAGAAACTTTTACTTCAAAAATCTTTAGGTTGCTCACACTAAATGCAGAAATATTTTTCAGAAGTGTTGGTTAGAGAATGATGCTGCTTCTCTTCCCGATAAGCTGTCGATTTGTGGCTTTGCTCTTGCTTCTTGGGGTAGCACTTTAACTCATAATTTTTGAAGGGACCTGGATTTTTGTTTGAAGCAAATTGGGAGATTTTGGTCTAGAATAGATGCTCAAGGTGTTCAATTATTTTTGGCTACCCAGGATCGGTATGATAAGATTTTAGAAGAGTAGGAAGTTTTCTGGCGTTAACGAGCCAAACAATTCTGGCTCAAAGATGGGGGCGCTAACACCCATTTTTTCCACTTGTTTGCTTCGGGGCACGGGCGTATGAATGCCATTCATGCTTTGAAAGATTCATCTGGTGTTTGGCATCACTCTCCTTCAGGTATCAAGAAGGTTATTATTGAGTACTTTAGTACTATATTTAAGTCCTGTGGGAATGATGGCTCTAGTCTTCTTCAGTGCATTTCCCCTTCAGTAAGTCAAGCGTAAAAATGAGTTACCCCTTAGTCCTATTTTTGATGTTAAAGTGAAAGAGGCAACCTTCTGTATGCTTCCTGATAAATCACTGGGGCTGGATAGATTAAATCCATGTTTTTTTCAAAAATTTTAGCAAGAAGTTGGGGGCGATATTGTCTCTCTGTGTCATTCATTTATGCTTACAGGTTCTTTCCCTTCATTTCTGAATAACACTTCCATAGTGTTGATTCCAAAAAAGAAATCTGTGGAGAGCATAACAGATCTTCGCCCCATTGCTTTATGCAATGTAGCTTACAAATTCTTGCTAAAGTGCTTGCCAACCGATTAAAGATTTTATTACCAGAGTTGATCTCAGAATCCCAAAGAGGTTTTGTAAGTGATCACTCTATCATGGACAATGTAATGTTGGCTTTTGAGATTTCACACTCTTTTAAGAAGAAAAGGTAGGGTAGACATGGTATGGCAGCTTTAAAAATTGACATTTCTAAAGCTTATGACCTGTTGGAATGGCCTTTTTTAAAGCTAGTAATGCTCAAAATGGGTTTTCATGAAGAATGGGTGAATCATATCATGTTTTTTGTGTCTACAATAAGCTACTCAATCTGTCATAATGGAGGTTCTGCTGGTTTAGTCACGACTCAACGGGGTCTTAGAGAAGGCGACCCGTTATCACCATACCTTTTTATTATCTGTGCTGAATCTCTTAGTGCTCTTCTTAAAACTAAAGCTGCTCATGGAAGTATTCATGGTTGTTGCCTTGCTCGCAATGCTCCTGAAATTAATCATCTATTCTTTGTAGATGATAGCTATCTCTTCTTTAGAGCTACATCTCAAGAATGTATGAAGATTTCTCAATGTTTGCATCTCTGTGAGGAGGCTTTCGGTCAGTCCATTAACTTTAGCAAATCCTCTTTAATGTTTAGCCAAAATGTGTCGGATGACATTCAAGCACAAAAATAAAAGAGATGTGTTCAATTATGTTAAGGATAGAGTTTGGAATCACATTAACTGTTGGCACTCTAAACTGTTATCAAGGGGTGGTAAGGAAATGTTGTTGAAACTGGTGGCTTAAGCCATCCCTAATTATATCATGAATGTTTTTCTTCTTCCTAAATCGTTGTGTTCGGAGTTGGAGAAAATGATGAACAGTTATTGGTAGGGCTGTTCAAAGGGTCCGGGAAGAGGTCTTAAATGGATGAGTTAAGAAAGACTTTGCATGCCAAAGAAATTTGGGGGTCTCGGGTTCAAACAGTTTTATGATTTTAATTTGGCTATGGTGGCTAAACAAGCGTGGAGATTGATTACTAACCCATCTTCTTCAGTGCGAAGTATTTTCCTACTTTGTTTTTAAATGTAAAGTTGGGTAGCAGTCCTAGTTTCATTTGGAGGAGTTTGATGGCTACTCAAGAAGTTCTTTGGAATGGAGCTAGAGTTTGTATTAGAAATGGTTAGTCTACTCTTATTGGGGAAGCTCTTTGGTTACCTTCTGTTGATAATGGATATGTCCAATCTAATCTCCCATCAGAGTTAAAATTACGGACTGTCAGCTCTTTGTTTAAGTCGGATAGCCGTAGTTAGGATAAAGATGTGGTGGCAGACTTGTTTAATTCTAATGAAGCTATTCTATTTTGCAAATTCCTCGAAGTAATATAGCCATTCAAGATAGTTGGTACTGGTCCCATTCTTTAAACTGACACTTTTCAGTTAAGAGTTGTTATCGACTGTTGGCCGGAGAATGTAACTCGCCAAGTCATCCCGTTTGGTAGCAGATATGGAAGCTCTTCCTGCAAAAGTTCAAAATTTCTTATGGAGATGTGTGTGGAATTGCCTCCCAATGCAAGCCATGTTAAATTCTAAGCAAGTCCAAGTTCATAATGTCTGTCCAGTTTGCAATTCAGGTTCTGAAACTATCTCTCATATTCTTTTCTCATGTCCTTTGGCTGTGGACTATTGGGGTTTGGGTAAAATTAATATTGATTTAGCTTTACTTTCATCTATGAGTGACTTTCTTCTGAGCATTTTTTCTCAATTATCGGTTGATGATGGTGAGAGATTTGCATCTATTTGCTACGGTCTCTGGTTGAATAGGAATAGGAAGGTTTGGGTAGGCTCTTCTTTCTCCGTTTACAAGATTTTTAATGCGGTGGGTCAATCTTTATTTGGATGGCACTTTTTCGCAGATTAAGGGTGATGTGCTTTTGTCAAAGTCACCTGCAGGGTTCTTGAAAATCAATGTTGATGCCGCTGTTTCTTCCCATAGTCAATCCACTGGTCTTGGTTTTGTTCTAAGAGACTCTAATGGGAAATTCATGAAAGCTAAAATTCAAGCTATTTTAATTCGCCGTTCTCCTTAGGAAGCAGAGGCTATCAGGGTTAAGGAGGCTTTAAGCTAGTTGAAGACTCTCAACTTTTCTTAATGTATTGTGGAGACAGACTGTCTACAGGTTGTTCAGGCGATTCAAAATCCAGACTTTAGGTCTCCTTTTGGTGTTATTATAGATGATTGTTGTCTTTTGTTAAAGTAATTAAAACATGTTGTTCACTTCATTTATCGTTATGCTAATTGAGCAACTCATGCATGTGCTGAAGCTGCTACTAGTGTTAGTGGATCTCAGGAGTGGAATTGTCCTCTTGCTTATCTTATTTCTGTTGTAGCTCAAGAGAGTTCTTTGCAATGAATTCCTTTCTCTCTTAAAAAAAAGTTATAAAAGGTTATAGAGGGTTAAAATTGGAATAAAGTCTTATTCATTTTGCCATGAAAGAAGGCAGAATATGGGATGTGAATTCAGATACACTTGTCATTTACTATAAATAATAGATCAACTAGTTACATATCGGAGCAATTGAAAAATACAAATTCTCCAGACTTGTTCTGAAACTCAAGGAATTCAAAAAATGAATTTTGGAACCCAATCGAATACTAAAATTCTCCATTTCGTATTGCTCCAAATTTTCAAAACAATTTGGGTCAAAAATTTTAAACAAACAGAGAATTCAAATCAATTTTGTATGAAACCAAATTTCAAAGAAAATAAATTATCATTTTTCTACAAAATTAAACCACTAAAAATTCCAAAATCTATTATAAAACAGCATAACACATATAATTAGTATCACTAATGTATTATCTAAAACTTGATAATATGTTCTCCCTTTGTAGCCTAGTGGCTCAAGTGATGGACATTATAAGGTGAGCTTATGTATTCGATTCCCCTCTCCCCTCTTGACCTCCCAGTTGTTCAAAAAAATTATATAATAATAAAAGTAGAAAATAAGTACTACAAAGGTAAAAATACAACAATGCCAATTCACATCAATATTCAAATTTGTCTTCACATCAATACTATAACATTTAAACTTGAACGAGCCAAATTCAGCAACAAGCCCCAAACAACATGTAGATAGCAACAAGCTAAATTAAGAATTCATGACAGCAACAAGCAGGAGCATAAGAACATAAAAACCTACAAAATTTAGCAAAATTAAAAAATCAAAATTCAACAATCAATATATTAAGCAAGTGAAATTTTCAGCCAATATTTAATACTCACAATATGCAGAATTTAGAATTTAATATGTAGAATATGCAAAATTAATATATTAAGAATATACAAAATATGCATAATCAATATTTTCAAAATACCTAGAATATGCGGAATCAATATTTAATACTCACAATATGCAAAATCAATATTTAATACTCACAATATGCATAATCAATATATTCAACTAATATTTAATACTCATAATGTGCAGAATTTTCAGCCTCAGATTTTTAAGATGCTTTTGATATGAAATTTTTGAACATCTTAAAATATTGAATAATATTTGATATAAATAAAAAAAATATATGTCAGATTTCATTCAAATTCAATTTCATGTAAAAATAAAATTTACACAAAAATAACGAAATATGATACCCGATTCAAAGCTTTCAAGTTCTTCCAATATTTCTTCAATTTGAATAGGTTTCTTGGAAATTTTCCACTGATCTTGATAGCATATGAGAACTTCAGCTGTAATAAGAGTTAAAGAACTCCTAAAATAATCTAATGTCCTACCTCCAGCGCTAAATACAGGTTTGGAAGCCACAATTGATGATTGAAAAGCCAAAACATCTATGGAAACTTTTGATAAAGTTGGAAATCTAACAGAATTAAATTTCTACCACCACAAAATGTCAAAATCCAGAGTAAATTTTTCAGAAAACTCCTCCAAATAGCTGTCTTACTCTCTTTTGGCAGCCAATTATTTTTCTTTCTCCAATTCTATGAAATAATCTTCAATCTCTTCTTCCATCAAACCTCCAATATCATCACCTAAAGAGGAGAATGATCTATCGGCATATCCTCTGTCTCTTCTTTATTTGATTTATTATACTCTATCAAAATTTGCAAAGCTTTGGTGACCTTATCCACTAATTCTTTTGCATCATTCTCACTACAATGGCATAGTGTATTTAACTCTCAAATAGTTCATTTTATATCTAGGGTCAAACCCTAATACTTATTAAATTTTTGTCTCATTTTCCTTCGCCAAAGAACTATCATTGCTTTTTTCAAAAATTTGCAAGTCTTTCAAAATATTCATTATTTTAGGAAAATACACATTAGAAGTACAATTCAAGGAACTAGATGCTTTAGAAGTGACATAATAAAATTGTTTAAAGAATTTAGTAAGATTTCTTGCATTACTCCAATCTTGTTCACTAGGCCAGTCATCTTCAAATTCAATTAAGAATTTACTATTCATATCCTCTAATCTATCAAAAACCTTTTGGTAATTTGTAGCAACTTTCAACATCAAATATGTAGAGTTCCATCTAATTGGATAATCTAATTGTAAGGATATATACACTTAACATTTATTCGCTCATGATAATTCCAAACTTAATTCAGTTGTAGAACCTACACATATGAGAAGATCGAGGTGTAAGGGTGAGGTTTTCCCCACAAATGCTCTGATGCTTAAGCCAATATAGAATGAATAACTATGAGAGATATGAGGAGTATATATAGAGAAGATAATTACGCAAACCTCTTTGGATATGAATTTGTATTGTTGATGATCCCCATCGTTATAGGATTAGAACTGCAATATTTGTATTGAATAAGGATTACTTGGCTCCTTGTAGGATTTGGATAAATGACTCTTATGTGGTCTTTGGACTATTGAGTTGCATTTTATGCCCTATGTTAATATTGGGGTATCAAGAGTCCCCTATGAATGTTGTTTGGATATTTATGTCTATGTATCTTGAATGTGATCATCCTTGATGCTAGCACGCTTAGTGCTAAACTTTTCTCGAGCACACTCGTGTTATTGTGTATCTTCTCTGAGTTGAATTTTTCCAAGTACACTCGTGTTACCGAGTATCTTCCTCGAATTACATATGCTTGGTGCTGGCGCACTTAGCATTGAATGTTTCCTAAGTGCACATGTGTTACCGAGCATCTTCCTTGAACTACGCACGCTTGGTGCTAGTGTAATTGGTGATGCTTGGTGCTGAATATTTACCGAGTACACTTATGTGATCGAGTATCTTGTTTGGATATTTGAAACCACATTATTTTTCAATTTATAATGAATAATATAGATGATTAGTTTTACCATTAGTGTTACTCAGTCATGCTTTCTGACAACTGTCTATGTTAAGTTTGGTCAGTGTGATATTCGATGTCGAAGCCAAGCATTATCCATGTTCTATCGATGTCTGATTATTTTGAGTATTATTGCTGTCACAACAGTCAAAAGATTGAGATCATTTGATTGATCTCAATTAATTATGAGTTTTTCATGTATTCACAAAAATATACCAACGTGATTGGCACATGTGTTTCAAGCTCAATGCATAGAGTAATGATGTAATGTTATTATAATAAATAAGCATATATATGTAGATGTATGAATATGCTTGGACGTCAAGCTATAGTTATTTTTATGAGAATAAATAATTATATAAATAAATATTTGAGAAAGAAAACTTATTTGCTGATGTGCTGGAGACCTGTTCTTAGTTCCTCAAATATTTATATTCATTTCTATTTGCTCGTTTGTTGTTGATTTATTTGAAAAAATTGAGTACTTAATGTTAGAGCTTATAGTTCAGTCTTTTGTTTTTAACATTGACAGTATTAGAGCCTTTCTATCCTGTGGGCTCCTTATGCATTGAAATTTGGATTACTAGAATCATCCTCTTATTTTTGGCATCTAGTAATATGGACTTTGCTATCAAGGTCAATGCTTGATTCTCCAAAATTAGGATAGAATTTGTCCCTGGTTGATTCCTTGTTCAAGTTCTGGTCGAAAGAGACACGGTTCGAAACTTTGGCTAATGTCAACTCTTTTTCTTCTTTTTTTAATGAATTGCAGGTTTTGCAAGCGATGAAGGTCGTTTAAGCTCCTTGCTATCCAAATCAGGAATAAGCTTTAATTCTTATGTTCATAATGCTAATATAAAAAATTTGGTAAACTCCATTGAATGATGTTGTAAGTTCTAATTTCGAGCTTTGCAACTTATGTAATTAGTAGCATATAGTACTCCAAAATCCATCGATCAATTAGGTGCTGTGACTTCATGCTTCTCTTGGAAGCATAATGTTTCTATCTCAGATTGTTAACTTACTGATTATGAGAGAGTGTCAGAGTTATGCTCAATGGGGTACTGCTTCAGCTATGTCAAATTTCATTGTTTATGTTTCATCTATTTTTAACTTCTGCTTTTGACGATAGAGTAAATGATATCATGAATAATCTTAATGCTTTTTTTTTTAAGAAAAGTTTTTAATCTCATATTAAGGAACTTCTTTATTTTCCACAAGGAATCAATGAAGCAAAGCGTCACAATGATATTTATAGTGTTAGAAGCTTTGCACTAGTAAGGTTAAGGTCAACCTGCCATGAAATATTTGCACCTTCTAGAAAGGTAGGTGCTACCTTTCATGTATTCGACTTCTTTTATACTTGTACCAATTAAAAGCTCTTATTGAAAAGATCTCTATCAGCACTCAGGAGAAAAACATCTTTACACCCTAATTATGCCTTATCAAAGAACTCAACAGTGCATCGACTACCTTTATGTAAGGCCCAATTGGTGCCCTATCAAATGGTGAAATGTTAAATAGCTTTACCCTAGCCAACATCACCGGTGGTGGTAGTTCAGCTTTGGTTGTACACTGTGTTCCCTCTAACCTTGGAGTTAATCCCTTTGTTTTAACTAGTGGTCAATCTGTAATTGACATATCAAGAATGTCACTAAGGTAGCCATTTAGAATGCTACTTTTGACTGCTAAGACATGTACACTTAGATACTGAGCTGTCAAAAAGTGGAATATTATTTTTAAGAGAATATAAATTAGGTTTGAGTTCTCTGATGCTCATACTTGACTGACATGACCTCAGTTTTTTATAATAAAGAATATAGACTTTTAGTTGTTAAGCTTGACGCTTGTTCCAAATAAAAATGAAGTTGAGAACCAAACTCAAATGTCCAACTATTTTTAGGCTTTAACGCTATGATGCTCTGCAAAATATCCTTCGATGATGGTTTGCGATGATAGAATTGCTCTTGAATATGCTGCTGTACGAAGAGCTATTTGGGGTTTAGCTTGAAGTTATAGCCTTGCATGAATTTCTTCCTGATGATTTAGATGGATATAATGTTAGAGACAAGCTCACCGACCCAATCAAGATAACAATCCCATCAATTTAGTGCTTGGTAGGGCGGAACCTTATGGTATTTTAAACCTTTATTTTTAAAAAGTAAGACTTCATGCATTGTCCATCAAGAAGGTACTCCATCAAAAACTTAGAATTTTATTTTCAATTCAGGCAATTATGATAGCAAAGCTAAAAGTAGAACCTAAATTTTGGCTACCAAACTCGATGCTCGGCTTTTGCCCCAAGAACCATTCTCGTTGAAGGTTTTTCTCTCTACTGTATTCTCTAGTATTCTCAACCTATCGTTCCATTTTTTTAAAGCCATCTTTGCTTTATCCTGTACTACTATGTGCATTTATAATCAAGCTCTTTTATTTCTGATTTTCCAAGGCCAACTACGTTGTGGCTTCCAAATTTTGATTATTAATCAACGGTTGAAGATAGATCCACATGATGAGTTTTGAATTTCACAAGGCTTATGGAAATTATCGTGGTTGCTTTGTAGACCTCGAGTCTAATAGACCAGCATTTTGCAAATATTTCATACCACAAATTTGACATGAGGAATTATTTATAGATAGATTCATAGCTCGTCGACCACCACGATTTAATGAATGTCCTCGATTATTGCCAAAGGACTATCGATTCTGCATGAAGGATGGACGAACAGGTATAGCAAAAGAATTTGGTGATTGCCATTAAACAAGGTTAGCAATAGGAAGAGATGTTTCTTGAGATTTCAGCAATAATTCGTAAGACACTAACTGGCCATGAAGTTCGTGAAAAGAAGGCAGTTCAGTCCGGTGTTGAAGAGCTTCGATGATGCCATTATATTCGGCACTAAGCTTGCTGAATATGATGGCATTGAATTCTGAAGATGAGATGTGCTGTCCAGGGAGAGATAATGAATCAGTTATGGCCTTCTCTTGATATAGGTAATCAGAGACAAATTTTGAGTCCTTGGAAAGATTATGTTACTCAATATGTAATTGAGTTTTCTGGGCATTGATTATAGTTCCATAAGCAATGGCGAGAGCTTGCCATACCTCAACAGAAGATGATAACCCAATAAGCGAGGATACACTTCTTCAGTAATGGAGGATAAAAGCCATGAAAAAAGTAATTGATCCTTTTGAAACCAGGATGTGTATGTCGGATTAATAAGAGACTCATTTGTCTCAGAATTAATTATTTCATGAGGAGGAGAAGTTTCAGTTCCATTGACAATACCATGAAGGTTATAATAATTAAAAAAAGGGTGAATTGAAGTTTCCAAGGAATTTAATTCTTCGAGGTTAGCTTAATTGAAAAAGTTTGTTAAACATGAGTAGGTGTTGATGTGGAAATTGGAAAAGGACAAGGAGTGGTGGTGTTTGTGATAGTCATGGAAGAAGAGGTAGAAGACGAAGTAGAAGAAGAGGACAAAGAGGGAGTCGTCATTGAGTAGGTTTTGGGGATCAGCTCTGATACCAAGTTAATAACTGATGTTTTGAATAATACTATTGTATTGAATAATTGAAAATACAGCAGTAGCAGTACTATAAACATACAAGTGATAAGTGAATATAACAAGAGGATAAGTACAAGGTGACAGCTAACTACAAGGAACCAAAGTAGATAACATAACAAAACTAAAGTAGAGAATGTTGGTTAGCACTGATACATTTGGTGGATAAGAAAGCCGAATGCCTAACTCAGAAAGTAAATAAGAAAGCCACTTCAACTCAACACTTACATCTACAACGGCTTTGAATTCCGACTCTGTTGAAAACTTTACAACTCTACATTGCTTGTGAGAGTTCCAAGCAATCAAATTATTCCAAAAATAAATCAAATATCCACCGGTGGACCTCCTATCATTGGGATAGCCTGCTCAGTCGACATCTGAGAAAGCCATTAGCGTCATTTGAGGAATTTTGGTGAAAACCAACCCATGAGCAGTAGTTCCTTTGAGATAACGCATAACTCTCTTCAAGGCCTTTTAGTGATTAATGATGGGGTTGTGCAGATATTGACAAAGTCAATTGATTGAGAAAGAGATATCCGGTCTAGTAAGAGTCACATATTAAAGGCTGCCACATAATCTTCGGTACTGCAAGGCCTCATCTTTGGACAATAAGTCACCTATTTTTGAAAGATGAGTACTGGCTGCCATTAGAGTAGAGCAGGGTTTACATGTAAGCATGCAGGCAAGAGATAAAATTTATGAAATGTAGGAGCTTTAAGACAAAATTAAGCCATTAGAACAATGATGAACCTGTATTCTAAGAAAGTAATTAAGCACCCCCAAATCACGAAGCATGAAAGCCAAAAAGAGTTGATTAATTAAATTGTGAACCAAGGTTGGATTATTCCTAGTAAGAAACACATCATCCATATATACTAATAGAAAATAAGTAAACATGTCTTTATTGTAAATAAGAAGTGATGAATCAACATTAGAACCAATGAACTTGAAAGATGTCAAGAATGTACTCAATTTCTGAAACCATGCTCTTGGTGTTTGTTTAAGCCCATAAAGTGATTTTTGCAACTTACAGACATAGTGAGGGAATCTGCGATCAACAAAACCTTAAGGTTACATTATATAGACATTCTCTTCTAAGTCACCATTGAGAAATGCATTACGCACATCTAACTGTCGTATTTTCCAACCTTTATTTACAACCACTGAAATCACTGCACGAATGGTCATTGGTTTAAATACAGGACTGAACGTTTCACTGTAGTCAAGACTGTATTCTTGAGTGTAACCTCTTGCCACTAACCTAGCCTTTTACCATTCAATAGTTCCATCAGACCATCATTTGATTTTATACACCCATCGATTGCCTATGATATTTTACCCTGGAGATGGCGGAACCAATATCCATGTGTTGTTTTGAATTAAAGCCTCCATTTTTGAATTCATTGTTGCTTAACATTATGCGTAAAGGTTGGCTTTTGTGAAAGATGAGGGTTTAGTTAGGAAAGAGTTAGAGAGTGCCGAAGTGGTTGAAGTGTATGCTTTAGGTTTACATTGTAGAGTTGTAGGATGAAGTTATGTTGGGTGAGTGCATGGTGGATTATTTTTGGATTGGTTAGAAGATGGATTAGTACGTAAATCCATAAATAGATTGAGGCCATCAAGATTATAGATAGTGTTGGATGGTTGTTAGTTTGATGATGATGATAAAGATAAAGAGGTTGGTAGGGTGTGGGTACTATGGGATAATGAGGATGATAAGGGAGAGGAGGGTGAGGTGGAAGAGTTTGAGTTAGAACAAATACCTGAAGTGTGGAAGTTACATTGCCCTAAAGGATAACTAATCTATAGCCATAGCGAAGAAGGCAAGGAGACTGGCGGAGCATCCAATTTTGTCGTGTTTACTTTAAAAAAAAGGAATTTTTTTTTCATTAAATTGAACATGTCTAGCAATATATATTTTTTTTGTATTTTTATCCAAACATTGATAGCTAAGATGTAATGGAGAATAACCTAAGAAAACATATTGAGTTCAACGATAAGAAAATTTATTTTTTTTGAAAGGGTCGCAATAATGGATAAATACCACAATCGAATATTTGAAAAAAAAGAAGAATAATTAGGAGCCTTTTTAAATAATAGTTGAAATGGTATTTGCTTATTTAAAGAAGTGGAAGGTAAGTGATTGATTAAAAAATCACTGTTTCAAATGAGTATTCCCAGTATTTAAAAAGGGAACCACAATGTCCTAATAATGCAAGACCAATATCAACTATATGTCGAATTTTCCTTTCAGTTGTCTGATTTTGTTCATGAGTATGAGGGCATGAAATGCAATGAACAATGCCTGTAAAAATATTTATTGAGAGGATGGTATTCCCCTCCCAAGTCAAAATTAAATGACTTAATTTTGCAATCAAATTATTTTTCAAGCATAGCCTGAAATTTGTAAAATATTTGTGGAACTTCACTTTTGCATTTCAGAGGAAATAACCAAGTAAAAAGAGAGAAATCATCTATAAAAATAACAAAATATTTAAATCCTGAAACAGAACAAAGTGGAGCAGGGCCCCAAACATAAGAGTGAATGAGTTCTAAAAGTTTAGCACTGTGATGATTGGTTAATGGCAAAGAAACTCTATGCATTTTTCCTAAATAATAGGTTGACTTTTTTCTATGTTGGGTTTATTCCTAGAAAAAAGGCAAACGGAAAGAATTAACTAAATGTCGAACAACTTGATAATTGGGATGCCCTAGTCTCACATGCCATTCTTCTAAACTTGCAACGTATGCCGTTGTAGGGGATGACTGTTGTCGAGAATAAGCATCTTACAGTTTGTAAAGGCCACATTTAGTTGTTCCTTGAAGCACCATCTTCTTGGACACCTAGTCTTTGATAAGACAATGGTTAGGATGGCATTCAAAAAAATAACTATTATCACTACAAAATTTATTAACGGCAAGAAGTGGTTTGGTGATTATGGATACATGAAGAACATTATTTAAAGCAAGCAATCTAGAATCAGAATAAAGAGAACTTTTACCAATATGAAATATCAGTAAGCCATGTCCATTGCCAACTAATAAATTATCCTTACCCTTATATTCATCTGATATGGAGAGGGAAGACAAGTCTGGCGTTACATGATGTGTGGCACGACACTAGTATCAGGGTACCAAAAAGACTGAATATTAGAAGGTGGTGAAGGCAGCAATCCAGAGGTCTGAGAAGAGTGCAAAAATTCTGACAGATGAGCTTGCCGATGAGTGGATGATTAAAAAAAATAAAAATTTGTGGAGTTGATATGAATTGATTACGGGATGAGATAGATGTATCAAACCTCCGTCGACATTCCAGGGCACTATGGTTTGAAAAGCCATAAATTTGACATGAGGAATTATTCATAGATAGATTCATACCTCGTCGACCACCATGGTTGAATGAGTGTCCTTGATTATTGCCAAAGGACTGTCGATTCTGCATGAAGGATGGAAGAGTAGGTATGGCAGAAGAATTTAGTGATTGCCGTTAAACAAGGTTAGCAATAAAAAGAGATGTTTCTTGATATTTCAGCGATAATTCGTAAGACACTAACTAGCCATAAAGTTCATGAAAAGAAGGCGGTTAAGTCCGCTGTTGAAGAGCTCCGATGATGCCATTATATTCGATATTAAGATTATGGAATATGATGGCATTGAATTCTGAAGATGAGATGTGTTGTCCAGTAAGAGACAATGAATCAATTATGGCCTTTACTTGATATAGGTAATCGGAGTTAGATTTTGAGTCCTTGGAAAGATTATGTAACTCAATATGTAATTGAGTTTTCTAGGCATTGCTTATAGTTCCATAAGCAATGGTGAAAGCTTGGCATACCTCGACAGAAGATGATAACCCAATAAGCTGAGGATACGCTTATTTAGTACTGGAGGATAAAAGCCATCCTTTTGAAACTAGGATGTGTATGTCAGATTAATAGAAGAATCATTTGTCTTAGAATTAATTATTTCATAAGGAGGAGAAGTATTAGTTCCATTGACAATACCATGAAGGTTATAATAATTAAAAAGAGGGGTGAATTGAAGTTTTTAAGGAATGTAATTTTTGGAGGTTAGCTTAATTGAAAAAGTGTATTGAACATGAGTAGGTGTTGATGTGGAAATTGGCAAAGGACAAAGAGTGGTGGTGTTTGTGATAGTCATAAAAGAAGAGGTAGAAGACTATGTAGAAGAAGAGGACAAAGAGGGAGTTGTCATCGAGTAGGTTTTAGGGATCAACTCTGATACCAAGTCAATAACTGATGTTTCGAATAGTATTGTTGTATTGAATAATTGAAAATACAACAGTAGCAGTAATATAAACATACAAGTGATAAGTGAATACAACAAGAGGATAAGTATAGAGTGACAACTAACTACAAGGAACCAAGTAGATATCATAACAGAACTAAAGTAGAGAACACTGGTTAGCACTGATAGGTATAAACCTCAAGCTTGAACTTGTTGAGTGAATTTTTATTGAGAAAAATGGGAATGGCTTCTGAAAATGATAATTTTTACTTGTTTATGTTCATAGAGGTAGAGGATTTTTAATGTATCTATAAGCGTTTATTCATGTAAGCAAAAGAGACGTATTCATAAGAGAACCTTATGTGCACGTGTTTGGGTCATTTTTTAAAACCCTGAAAGCTTATGATGGAAAAGCTAAAATATCTCATCATAAAATCCATTTGATGAAGAAAAGTGACATTCAATCCATTTCAAGACCAACCAAACCACTAAAACATTACCTAATAACTAATTATACCTTTTCAGAACCTAAACAAACCCTGATCAAGCCTTAACCATGCCCTTTTAGTGTTGAGAATGAAGTTTGAGAATAATAATGAAAAAGAAGTCTACTCGAGTCGAGTCTTCTAAACCAATAAGTACAGTCCTAAGTGAGGACTGTTTATAGTCTATTTTCTATAGTTTTTAGTCTGGTTTTGATTCTTAAAGCTAGGGTTTAACCTTTGGAAGCCCTTAGAATAAAAATTAAACTTTTATCAAAGGGACTTTCAGTGGTCAAATCGAGCTCCCGGAGTTGAATTTCACTCTGAAATTGTCTTTTAAAATTCCAATGTGTCAGTGAGTCCCATTTGACAAAAAGTCAAATTTTGACCTCCGGTGGTCAAACTAGGCTCCACAACTGTCCACCTCACCCATCCTTATCCAAAAAAGACACTTGTCAAAAGAGGTGCTTTCCAAGTTTATTATATTCCAAATTTAGAATATATTAGAACAAGTGTCGGTATGGAATCCATCCTTTTGTCTGTGGATCTGTTTATTATAGGTCGAACGGGACATAATCAGTGGGTCATGTTGGGACATACAGGCTCGACGATAATAAAGATATACCAATTTATATTGATATGGGAGGGCCTGCTTGGGGAGGCTTTGTGAATTAGGGTCACCACCAGACTACAACTTCGAAATAAGAAAGCAAGTAGGAACCCGCTTTCTCTGTTAGAGATTTTAGGTTCGGGGGTAGTGTTTGCTTATCATGTTTCTTAGTATACATTACTTTATTACTCGTCTCATCACCCTAGTTTTGGTTTTAATGATGCATTTACAACACTTGATTATTAATTAATTTAAAATTGTATTGAGTTGGAAAATGAAATGTGGGATGGTTGAATTTGGTGCGCATACATCGTAAATAAGATCAAGCGAGTAAGCAAATATAATTAACCATAACCAACCAAGCATTTAACGATGCAAGCAAATAAACAAATAGTAAACAACACACAAGCATGCAAGAAATAATAAACAAAAAAATAAACAAAATAAGCAAGGGAAAAGGGATTAAGGATTACAACCCTTGAAACAAGCTATTCTAATAAATACATCCGAAATAGAAAATAAAAAAAGGGGAATCTGGATTAAGGATTGCATCCCTTTGAAAATTTCATATTCTATTAAATACATTAAAAATGAAAAATAAAATAAAAATAAATCCTATTCTAGTTAACCTGCAAAACAAAGGTTAGTTTACATGCACATACAAGAACACATCACATCCATGACAATTATATATATTTCGTCCATTCATGTGGTAATCAAAATGAATAGATAATAATAAAAGCAATAAGGAAATAATCAAAATAACAAAAGCACAAAATCAAATCAGCAAGCAAAAGTGTTAATGACAATGCATGATGTAAGGTTTAAAATTTAAATATTTTTGGTGCAAAATGCAATTTTCGAGAAACTCAACATTTCTAAAAATAAAATAAAAGAAAAATGAAAAAAGGGGGAAATCAGCGAAATGTATTTTCCACCATAAAAATATGATTTTTCTGATAAAAATACAAAATTTGCAATAAAAGGGAAAAATAATATTAAATAAAAAAAAGGTATGATTTTCACCATGTGGAAAATATGAACTTTATAGTAAAAATGCAAAAATTCAAAATAAAATGCACAAAAATAGTAAAAATGAAAAGAGTGCCAAAAAGGAAATTTTCACCATAAAAACATGAATTCTCATGATGAAAATACCAAAATAAAAAAAAAACAAAAAAACAAAAATAATAAAAATACCAAAACACAATTTCCACCATAAAAATAGGAATT
>CATIWM010385556.1:0-10633 GCA_949671775.1 Mallotus repandus
AAAATAAAGATAACAGATAATAAAAAAAATAAAAATTAAAAATTAAAAAGTAAGAAAAAAAATTTTAAAAATAAAGATAACAGAGAAAAAAAGAATAAAAATAAAAATAAAATAAAAAATATTAAAAAAATAGTACTTTTAAAAATAAAATGGTTATTGATGTATTTTTGTAAATTTTTATAAGAAATAAAAAATCTGCTAAGCCCAATGAAGTGAAAAAAAGCCCATAACCCATAAAACCCAAATTAATAAGGGGATCGCGAATTAGGGTTTATAAACGATCCATCACTTGTATAAATAGCTCAGCTTAGCCGCATCATCTTTCCAGCTAGGGTTTCTTCATTTTTCTTCTGGTGGGCATTTTACCTTCTTCATCTCATCTATTTCTCAATTTTACACTTACCTGAGGTCTGGGTTTGCTTATTTTAATCTCTTCGTTTACTGTTCTTTTTGTTCACAGGCAAGAAACCTGTAAAGAGTGCTGCTTTAAAGCTTCCAATCATGAGGTATTTGCATAAAGATCTGACCTTTGTGTTTGCTTTGGCGTGTTTTTGCTGGCATATATGATGATAAGTTAGTGGGTTAGTTTTTTAATTGAATGGGTTTGTAGTGTTTATGGGAAATAATTAGCGTTTTAATTGAATGGATTTTGTAGTGTTTATGCGATATATGGTGTTGTTCGATCATGATATACCCTTTTGGAAATATGTTATTTTTAATTCGATATTTGATTGATTGTTGTACTTTTGTATCTACATTGAACTGGGTTGCTATTCTTTTGCACAATTAAGGACTATTGACTGCTGTTTTGTGGAATTTTAATGGAGTTAAATTAATGGGAGAAATGTGCAAAGCTTTTTGCTTGGGTTACATTGTATTTTCTGCTCTTAATTGGGTTTTGTTTTCCTGTATTGCAGTAAGCTTCAGAGTGATGCATTGAGAGAGGCCATCACTATTATTATGACTGCTTCTAAGGAAAAGAAGCGTAACTTCACTGAGACTATTGAGCTTCAGATTGGTCTCAAGAACTATGATCCCCAAAAGGACAAGCGTTTCAGTGGCTCTGTTAAGTTGCCACACATCCCTCGTCCTAAGATGAAGGTCTGTATGCTTGGAGATGCTCAGCATGTTGAGGAGGTATTGTGTTGATTCAACTTTATTCTAATGTTTGGATCTTTTTGTTGATACTATATTTTAGCGAATTAAGGGTGGGTCTTTAATTGTGTGGTTTTTTTTTGGATTGAAAATTTCTATTCTCAATGGGGACGTTTGTCAACTGATGTGAGGTAGATTTATCTAATGCAAAATTGCATTGCTCCTATACTTGGGGAAGTAAATGTTAGTATTTCTCTAGTTTCACAGGCAGCCTTTAATTGTTGCTGTTTCTTTGGTGTTGTGATGGCTTTGTGATGCATTATGTTAAGCTTGCCCTTCCCTTTTTTGAATTGTTAGTTCAGTTAATTTGCTCATTGGTTGTTATTATAATCATTTTGAAAACTGTTAATTGCTGCATGTCTATGATGAGTATACATATTCAAACTGTTAGTACTCGTGATCTTCGTCATATCTAGATGTCCTGAGCACACCTTTTCATTTTTTTTGCTCAGGCAGAGGCAATTGGATTGCAATGGATGGATGTTGAAGCATTGAAGAAGTTAAACAAGAACAAGAAGTTGGTTAAGAAACTTGCTAAGCAATATCATGCCTTCTTGGCTTCAGAATCTGTTATTAAGCAGATTCCTCGTCTTTTGGGCCCTGGCCTCAACAAGGCAGGCAAGTTTTTTAGTAGCTGATCTGTTTGATTTTAATTGATGCAATAATTTTAAGTTTTATAGAAATGTTGAATAGCGTAGCATTTGTTTGGTTTTCTAGTTCTTCATGCCAATTATGTGGAAATGCAGGCAAATTCCCTACCCTTGTGACACACCAAGAGTCCTTGGAATCTAAAGTCAATGAAACAAAAGCGACGGTGAAATTTCAATTGAAGAAAGTTCTTTGCATGGGAGTTGCCGTTGGCAACTGCGCTATGGAGGAGAAGCAGGTCTTCCAAAATGTGCAAATGAGTGTCAACTTCCTTGTCTCATTGTTGAAGAAGAATTGGCAAAATGTGAGTGCTAGCACTTTAATTTTTTTAAGTTTATTGTTGTATGTAACAAGTTAACTAACTAATTGTCTTCCTTTTTCTCCTTTACCTTGGAAATCAGGTGAAGTGCCTAAACCTCAAGACTACCATGGGAAAACCACAGCGCATCTTCTAAGTAGACTTGTTGCTATTTGATCCTGTGCCATTGCCTGATACTTACAGAAGTGTTTTTCTTCAATGGTCAAATTTTTTATTTCAGTTGGCTGTTTTGTTATTTTGTTGTGAACCGCTAGTAACAATATAATGCTAGACTTGGTTAGAGTTTTTGGTTGGAGAGTTTTGAACATGATTTTCTTTATGTTAATGCAGTAAAATGTTTAATTCTATATATCTTGTGCATTATACTGTCAATCAATATCTCTGATCGTCTCAACTGTTCTTGATGGTAATACTCCATAATCTATGGAATGGTCGTAGTTGCAGCAGTAAGAACATAAAATTGTTAAGTTATATATCGGCAATTTGTAACTGGACATTAGTTTGTGATTAGCTTGGGAAGTAGCATTAAGAGTAGATAATTTGTTGTTTAAAGGAAAAAAAGCTCGTCACTTACTTTAGTAGAAATTATAGAATGCAATAACCATGAAAATGCTTTATCTTGCCTCTGTGAAAGCTGAAAATTGAACTACTTTGTACTTAACGAACTGCTTGTCCTCTCTTAATAAATTATCAAAACTGTCAATTTAGATATTCTGCGATAGCAAACGTATTTAAGACCTCTTTTCAAGGCATTGGTGTCAAAATACAGACCAACATCTAGATGTTAACATAATTCCCCTAAATCCACTAACACTACTAGTAAGGAGCTTAAAAGCGGTTGCTAGTTTTAATTGCCACTTTGGAACATACACTTCCAATCAACTAATCAGAGCATATCTGGCTGCTCATGTTAGGAAGAACGATGAATATATCATACAATGTTAAATAAATCTTCACATTTCAGAATGTTGCCATAAGAACATAAATAAATCTTTCATGCTAGAGAGTGTTGCCATAAGAAAGAAATCAGACGCAGATTAAATTAAAGGGGCCCATTCTTAAAAAAAAAAAAATCTTACACAGTTAACTATAAGATAAAAAGTGAAACTATACTCTCGGTGATTTGAAAAATTTCTCCCAATCTGAAACACCTGCAACGCTAAATTGCTTGCAAGTACCTTGCTTTGGATCATAGACGAGTTCCCTGAACCTGAATGTAGAGTGATGTATATGGGCAGTCATAACAATAGCACCATTTTTGGCGGTACCAATCCTCTAATATGACCAGGTCCCTTGCAAAGGCTCAATGGAAAGCTGAACGACTGGATCCAAGTTGCTCCTGGAGAACCTTCCTCCTCCTTCATCATCATCCAAAAGTCGAAACAATTATTACACTGATCGTACCAGGCAAAAGAGATGCAGCCTTGTAGAGCCCCCAGTGACAAGTTAGAATCATTAAAACTGTAGCTCACACCGAAAGGAAATGAGATTTGGGTGGCGGTCTCCTCTGCCAAATCAAAGGCAACTATCACTTCTTTAGGTAACTGGTAAGGGGCTACTGCCAAACAATACAAGCAACTACCATCTGGTGCGGGCGATTGGTCTTTGTTCAAATAAGAGGATGTACCTGAAGGCAACGTAAACCTTTCTCCAAGTATTCGATCTTAATGCCATTGCATATAGGCTCCAAAGCTCAGGATCTTCGGTTGGTGGGTAAGGTGGCTTACAGTCATAACATGGGAAACTTACAATCTTATAATCATTCCAATCCCATGAGAAGAAAGGCATAGCGTGTTTTGGGCAATCCAAGGTAATCTCTTGGATTCTTTAGTGTAGGTGGTTCCATAGTCCAACTTTGGAACGGAAGAAGGACGCAACACAGACAATACCCTCGAAGCAGCAACAGACCTCAGATATTCCATTATATAATAGCATCATTACATGGAAAGATTTTAATGTCTTTAGATGATAACTCGAATACCCTGTTGTCATCTTGATTTTCTTATTCTTTTTCAAGTTTTGGGACAGAGTGGTAATCTAGCATGGTCATGGTCGTGGTCCGGGCCGAGATGCTAGTTTTTTGGAAAATGAGAGAGCATCTGCTCAAGTTGTTGCGGCTGTGATGTGAGTGATCTCTAATGAAATTAATGCTGCTTATAAGTGAATTACAACACTTTGAAAGTGACCAGAAACGGAGCAGCGATTTCATAGGCAGATTCAGTAGTTTACCATGAAGCATCTCATCGGGAATGTGCTCAGTTTGCTTCTTGCATTTACGTGGAAGAACATCTTCTTCTTCTTGGATTCGCTTGCGAACCATAATGATCATAGCCATTCATAGGTTGCTGTTGCTGCTTCGTTATGGAATCACTTTTAAAACAACGTGACCTGCCTCTGTACTCATTAATATCCCATGACTCTGACCAATGCTCAACGTAAATAAGACCAAAAAGTTTTAAGTAAGAACAGTTCCTACCAACTCATCCAATAGTTGGTATATGTTCTCCTTTTCTATTTAGATTTTTTTATCATATGGAGGGGCAAATACACCATTATAAATCCAAACTCAAGCTAATAAAAATTGCCAAGAATTATGAATGACAAAATGACAATATGAAATTCATTGTTTTGATGAAAAATTGCTTATATCATAAAAGAAAAATAATTGATGTTGCGGGTTGCGACAATAACAGTTAGTACTCAATTCCGTGAAATAATAAAAATACATTCTCTCAGTTGATAGAGCCCCTACATATAGGAACAAAGATGAAATTTCAAAAAATAAAAATTTTATTCTATATCCTGACCCGCTACATCTATCTTCGTCTATCACAAAAATAATGTTTGAAAATGAAATTTTGAAGTGATGATTTCTCATGCACAATAAAACATTCAAATACAATTAGGATAATATTTTATATTGCAAACTGTCGAATTGCAACATAAATAGTTTCATCGTAGCCAGCAAAAATTTCGTTTATATATCTCTTTTCCCATGTGAAGTTGAAAACTGAACTACTGTGAAGACATCTTTTTAACATTGATATCAAGGAAATTAAGGCATTGATGTCAAAAACCAACAAATAAATATTGACTAAATCCATTAAAACATCAACTCAGCCAACCATTCATGAGTCCTAAACTAACTAGTACTTAAAGTAACAATAATACTATGATTGAAATTGAATTATATAGTCAAGTGTAAGATGAGAATGAAACTAGACTCTCAGTGACTCTAAGAGCTTGAAATTTTTCCCAATATGGAACACCTGCAACGAAAAATTGCTTGCAAGTACCTTGCTTTGGGTGATAGATTAGTTCTCTGAACTTGAATGTAGGGTGGTATATATCGGCATGCATAACAAGAGCACCATTTTTGGTGGTAAATTGTGGCATCAAACTTGTAATGTACCCAGGTCCCTTGTAAAGGCTCAATGGAAAGCTGAAAGACTTGATCCAAGTTACTCCCTCCTCCTCCTCCATCATTATCCAAAAGTCGAAACAATTGTTACAGTGATCATGCCAGGCAAAAGAGATGCAGCCTTGTAAAAGCCCCAGTGACAAGGGAGAATCATTCAAGCGGCAGCTCACACCGCAAGGAAATGGGATTTGGGTGGCCGTCTCCTCTGCTAAATCAAAGGCAACTATAACAACTTCACATAACCGATGAGGGGCTTTTGCCAACCAATACAAGCAACTACCATCTGGTGCAGAGACTGCTCTTTTTTCAAATAAGGAGCGGTACCTGAAGGCAACATCAGCCTTTCTCCAAGTATTTGATCTTAATGTCATCACATAGAGGCTTCCAGACTTAGGATCTTTGGCTGGCAGGGAAAGGTCGTATTGCGGCTTCCAGCAATAGGATGGGATGTTTACAATCTTATAATCGTTGATGGATGAATCGTATCCAATCCCAAAAGAAGAAAGGCATGGCTCTTTACGGGGAAGCGGAGGTAATGTCTTGTATTCATTAGTGTAAGGGTTCCATAGGCCAACATTGAGATGGCAGAAGGAGGCAAGACAGATGATACCATCGCAGCAGCAGCAGAACTCAGATGGATAAGAAACGGCAAGAGATGGAAAGATTATAATGTCTTTAGATGATAATTCGACTACCCTTTTCTCATTTTGATCTTCTTCTTCTTCTTCAACTCTTTCGATTGAGTGGTAATCTAGCACGGTCCATATGGTCATGGTGTTGCTATATTTTTGAAACAAGAGAGAGCTTCTGCTCAGGTTGTTGCGGCTATAATGTGAGTGATCTCTAATGAAACTGATGCTGCTTATAAGTGAATTACAATACTTTGAAAGAGACCTGAAACGGAGCAGTGATTTCATAGGCAGATTCAACATTATACCATCAAGCATCTGATCAGGAATGACCTCAATTTGCTTCTTGCATTTTTTACATGGAAGAACATTTCCTTCTTCTTTTTCTTGGATTTGCTTGCGAATGTTAGTGATCATAGGTTGCTGCTGCTGCTGCTCCACTCTATCCTATTCAATTCAAATAGAATTCATCTCTGTCAGAGCGATTGCTTGAAGCAGAGGTTAAACCCCCAGAAACGCCAAAGACGAAATTACGAAGGTTAAATTAAGAACCCACCCTGTAAACAAAATCAACCAAAGACTGAAGCTTTGAATTAAAAAAGGACAATTCAAATTAAACAGCAGGTGCCAAGCTCCCCAAATGCTCCAATATAAGCGCCAAGGAATGAAAATTTATGAAAAAAAAAATACAGAATTAGATCTGTTTACAGTTCTATATCAACAAATACAGAAGAGAAGGAAATGAGTAGGATTAAAAGAAACCCCCCAAAAAAATGCAGAGAGTGGAAGAGATGGTGGGCAGGGGCTTACCAATTGACAATGATGGATTCTGGAGGATTCTATTTCCATGGGAGTGTGATTCTTCAGGATTCTATTTCCATGCAATAATCACTTGACAATGATGGAGTCTAATTTGAGTCCTACAATACTTAAAATTGATAAGATTTTGTTAATTTTGATTAATTTTGTATATATTTTTATTTTATTTTTTATTTTTTATTTAATATAAATACATATATTTAAATACTTTAAAGAGCAGTGATACATGTCGCAGGATGCGACCGATCTGCAATAAATTACCACAATACTTTTTTATTTTTTTAAATTTTTTTATCCTTCAATTATTTTTTTAATTTTTTTTTAGGAATCTAAAACTTAAGTTGCATATAGATGAATCCGTTATGCAAGAATTTAAACATCTATAGCCTGTAAATTTTTTTTTTTTAAATCTAAAATCTAAATTGTACACGGGTGAACCATCGTATAAAAATTTAAATACCCGCAGCCTGTAATTTTTTTTTAAATCTAAAACTTATTTGCACATGGATGAACCCGTCATGCAAGAATTTAAACATTCATAGCCTGTAAATTTTTTTTTTTAATAAGCATATGAAATAATAGGAGGTATTTTGATAAAAGGTAGCGGGTAGCATCACATCCTGCTACATATAACTTTATCCTACTTTAAAATGTATATATTTTTTACTTTCTTTTTTTTTTTGAACAAACAAGAACATTCCATTCATTCAAGCCCGAAGGCGGTACAATAAATTGCAGAATCCATGGATTGTAGAATAATACAAGATCAAACAATGGTTGTTAAAGAGTGCATACATCCATGGATATAGAAGCACGGAGCTAGCCTAGCTAGCATTGGTGGGTACCATAGTGAAACCTGGACAAAGGGTTCTTCAAGCAGATTCTTTGATCAACAATAGCTTAATATCTACTCACCAAGGAGATGAAGAAGGACCCCGGGGGTGAATTCCAGTATAATAGTGCTACAGAGCACCGAAAAACTACAACTACGTATCAAGATAGATATATATATCTACATATATATATATATATATAATAGTGTGTAGATATATAGGTATGTGTTATTAAGAGTATATGCAGACAAATTTGTAGATAATATGTATTAAGTGTAAAAAAATTCTAGCGCCTGAGAGTGTGCCACGTAGAAAAAGAATTGGGGTGAACGTTACTTTCACTGCCTCTTGTGTAATGCGTGCTGGCGTGGGATGTGGAACCATCGAGATCCTAGGACACCACCATACGGTAGTTGAACGGTGGAGAGAGCTTTGAGGCTAGCGGCGCCGGCATGGGTTGTCGGAGGAAAGGAGATGCTCAATGCCTGGTCCTATGTTGTATTGTTGATGAAAGAGGAGAAAACATATGTTTTGCTTGTCACTGACAACAGCAAGGCCTTGCATGGTGCCGATGACTCCGCAGAGTGAAGAGAGGGTGGACGGCTAAGGCTGGTGTATCAAAAATCGTTTGGCACGATCTCCAAGGCTCATAGTTTGAGAGCTCTTAAGTTTTGCACTCCACCAGAAGGGACGCCCACCTGTTAAGTCCACCAGATCAAGATAGCGACGTCAATCGAGATCCAGTGGCCTCCGTTGAAATTTTCGGTACGCAACACTCGTCATAATCGCCATGGAAAACTCAGAAGTTGGGTCGATACCAAAGATGATGATCGCATAGACTCAGCCACTTGACCCAAATCTTGACAGATACCTTGAAGAAATCTCGGGGCGGTGGGGGTACCAGAGCAGGGTAAAGTTTAGAGGAAAACAGAGTTAGAGGGATGGAAACCTAGGTGAGTTCGAGCTAGAAGGCGAAGAACTTGGGGTGCTCGATGGTGCGAGAGGGAACTCGACGGGGTGAGAGCACTTTTAATGCTTAAGAAGAAAGAAAGTTATGAAACATATTTTTTACTTTCATTATTGTTCATAATTAATCAAGTTGAATTCCATATAAAAATTATTCAATCTAATTGAATTCAAATTTAAAAACAAAAACAAAAAATCTAATTTTAGCAAGCTGAATATAAATTAACTGATATAAATGTTATTTATTTTTTTCATTCAATAATTTTGGTATCTGATAGATTATAAAAATTCTGATTCAATATTTAAATTAGATGAATCTATAGGAAGAGTAAAATTTTTGAAATGTGAGGTTTTCACATAAAAAATATCAAATCATTTATTTTTATTAAAGTATATGTTCTCGTTTTCTATTTAAATCTTTTTCATCATAGACAAATATACCTTCAAAGATCCAAACTCAAGCAAATCAAACATGTCATGCATTATAAATGACAGAAATGCATATGTAGTCATGAGAGCAGAGTCTCTTTGACTCATAGTATAAAAGAGTAAAAGAGAAAAAACAACACAACTACAGTATATGAACAATAGCCAATTCACTGTTTTGATGAAATGTGTTTTATATCATAAAAAAAATGTTTGAAAATGAAATTTCGTATTCAAATGCATTTCACATGGACATTAAAAACTTTAGTTGATGGATGGCGGTCAAAGCTGGAAATGTATTGTTAAGTGGCTCTAAATTTAATTTTTTTTAAAAAAAATTATAGCTAATAGTTGCATTAACAAATTAAAAAATATTAATTATTGGAAGACACTTATCGTTTTTAATTTTATATGAATTAAATCAGATTTGTTCAATAAATTCTGATATTATATTTGATTTAATACTATTAAAAAATTTATTTCATTTTTAAATAAAATTTATTTTCAAACAAATTTTTATTAATAAAGTGTTTAATTCAAATGAATAATTTATGAAATTCATTGAATGCAAATGAATTTCATATTTTGTTATATTGTATTAATTATAAATTTAGAATTTAAGTTAAATTTTAATTTTGGTCAAAGAATACCTTTTAGATAGATAGATATCTTTAAAAATAAAAATAATAAGAGATATTTTAGTTATTTTAGAAATATAGATTTAAAAGTTGTAGAATTCAGCTCGAAATTCTAACCATTTTGTTAGAATTTGATTCATCTCTTATTTAGTTGAATTCCATTAAAAAATTCATTTCATTTCTAAATGCATTTTAAATAGAATTCATTTGCAAATAAATTTAGAATTTATTTGAATCAAACACACTTTATCAATAATAATGGATTTAGTGTTAAACAATTTTACAAAATTAAAAAGTTAAAATTACAAATAAATTTCATAAAATTTTTATTTAAATCAAATACACTCACTTAAATTTGTAAATAACTTTCATAAAATTTTATAAAATTCATTTAAACCAAACACGCTTCAAATTGTACAAATTTAAAAATTTGAAATTGCAAATGAATTCACATTCATTTAAACCAAACGCACATCACTTAAAATTGTAAATAAATTTCATAAAATTTATTTTATATCAAACACACTTTAAATATTAATTATTCAGATTAAATATTTTTTTAAAAAAAATCAACGAATTAGAATTCAAATCCCACTTCTTTGAAAATAATGCGTCCAACATTGAGCTACATAAGTTCCACATATTCAAATGTGTATATGGCCTAAGCATGTTGACTCCATATATAAATAATAATGTAGCTTAATGGTTATGCGACCTTCCAGTCCACTTTGGAGTGCTTCAACATGTTGCAACATTTTCTATTTTATTATCAAATAACA
>CATIWM010385634.1:0-15241 GCA_949671775.1 Mallotus repandus
TTTCCACAATAGAAATGTTATAGAGAGGCGAACAAAAATTAATATAGATTGAGAAATTATAACTTGGTCTTAGCTTGATTGCTGTAATTTGAAATAACAATTGAGCATCTAACTTATCATCCATTTTGGAGCAATTGGCAAAATGCAGAGAATTCAAATTGCATTTGCGTCTGGCTGACAAGACTTCTAGTGATTCACAACCAAAACTTTTAGAGACTCTGGAAACTTTGGCAAGGCACAGATACTTTTGCAGTAGTTCAAGTGAACCAACTAAATTCCAGAAAGCTTTTCGATGCCACTTAGACTCACCAGTGATTTACAATTGTCAAGCATCAGTTTTGAAAGGGACATGAGATGTTCAATGGTTGAGGGTAACTCTTTAATAGCTGTTCTTTTCAAATAAAGTTCTGTCAGGACTTCCATAGACTATGTTTTCTGGCAGATGTTCGAATTTCAAGCAACCAGATAAATCAAGACTTTAAAGACATTTTAGCTTCCAAATGCTACTTGGGAGGCTCAACAGCTTTTTGTTATCTTTGATCTTCAAGATGACAAATCCACTAAAAAACAGGATAGATGAAGGAAGCACTTCTATAGCCTTCTCAGCCAAATAGAAGTCTTTTGTAATAGCTGAAATCTCTAGAAACTTGGTGATATTGCAACAAGCAGATAGATTAAGGAATTTTAGAACTTTCAGCTGCGAAATTGACCAAGGCAACTTGGTTATTGCAGTCCAGCTTAAATTTAATTCATTCAAATTTCCGAAAACTTCAGGGAAACTTTTAACATTTGAGCAACCTCCAAGACAAAATTCACTCAGAACTTTTGAATAAAGCCTGTCCAGAAGACCCTTGAGATTATAACAATCTCTACGATTGAGATATTTCAGCTTGTTAAGATATTGAATACATGAGGGAAGCTCAACTAAACTTTTGCATTCTTGAAGGTCAATAGTTTCAATGTTCTTGGCATTCGATAGATCTGGAATTGTAGTAAGATATTCACAGCTGCTAAGCTGAATCTTTTTTAAGTTCACAACATTATCATTCAAATGATATATAAACACGCAAAAGAAACGCATTAAGCAGGACTCTTCTGCATCTGCGAAACCACATGTACCTGCACCCCTGACCAGAGTTGTACGTTACTATGTACTAGCACAATGCCAATAATGTTTTCTGCACAAAAATTCAACGGCAGAGATTTCATGGGAAATCTATCCCACTTGGATACCTTAGCCTGTTAGAAAAAGACAGAAGGCCATGATGAAGGTGAACATTATCTTCCCAGTTGGTGAAAGGGCCAGACAAATAGAAGTTCAGAATCTAAGATGATCCATCCTTATTGACAACTCTGAATTGAATCTTTGCTATGGAACCTACATCGACGAAAGAAGCCATTTCTCACAGAAACGCATTTATTAGGGCACCACAGAATCCTGATAGCCAGGAGCCGCACAGCAAGTCCCTTGTCAGGTACCTGCCAGAACCTGCTGGCATATACATGCCTTAATTTCATATACATTAATCTGTCAACAAAGAGCGCTGGACTTCACAATTTTCCCATCTGCTTTGGAAAGTTCAATAACCTCATTAGAATTAGATACTAATTTCACTGATAACCACAGCAACTTGCAGGAAAAATAGTGTAGAATGACTTGCTAGTTGAAAAGGAAATGAACAACAGAGAGAAGCTAAATCTGAGTAGAGTATGACCATATGAATTTGCAGGGAACTAAAAGGAACATTTTTAATTCTCTTACGGTTGGATTTCTCCTCCTGATTATCATATCTCCCACTTCCACAATGCTCACGTCCTCTCTTAGTATTAGTATCTTCCTGCATTGAATCCCCAAAATCTAGAATGGTGATATGGAAGTTCTTATCAACAACATTCAAAAGATTTTTATGAGACTCCTTGCTGTAGAGTAGATGGACACCACATTTCTTCACGTTGATAGCATTCTTTGAATGATCTGAAGCAGAAAATTTAAATGAAGCTTCATAGTATTCATCAAAAACAACACCTCTTCTAACTGACCTGGTTTCCCAGGAAATAAACCACATGAAAATATTATCTGAACTGAGGGCTGTATCTTTATGATTTCCAGACCGGTAGTGGGATATGAAAATGTGATCATCATGTTCACCCTTAGTAGCTTTGAGCACTTACAACAAACATTCCTGACAATAAAGGGATTTTCACAGCCAACAAGAGCACCAAATGCAATTCCCATGAGCTGATGACCATTCAATGGCAGCATTAAAGTTAATGAAGACCCAGTATCTTTAGTAAAGAACCATTCTGGAATTTCACTTCCTGGAAAACAAAATTGGCTCCTTTGACCCTGTGTCAAAAAAATAAATAAATAGATAAAGATTTAGTGACAGCACCTTGACAGAAACACAGAAAGAGAGTGAAAAATGAGAGAAAGAGACCTTGTTCTCATGGTCTTGCTTTGAAGCAGTTGCCAAAAAGTTAATGCTCAATTGAGCATCTTCCACAATGTTGCTGGCTTCCTTTCGGTCTACTCTGAAGCAATTAGCAAAATCCCAACACTCAACATTTGGCTCCCATAAACTTTTGGTGCATGGTACAGTTTCTAATGATGTGCAGTGACATGCCCGTAGAACTTTTATGTGGCGGAACATCTGGAAAATATCTAAGCCTCTTACGGTGGCTCACATTCAGCAATTTCAGCTGTAATAGATGTTTGATGCTTGGAGGTACACTCCCAAAATTGTTGTTGCTTAGATCTAAATCTTCCAATGAGGATAAATTACGCAGGTTGCTAGGAAATTCTGATAGATTGCAGTTGCTCAAATCCAGCCTTTGCAGCCATGGGAGAGATTTCAAGTCATGCAAACTCTCAAGTTCTAAGCAACCTGACAGGCAAAGAGTTCTAAGGCATACCAACTTGCAAATGCTACTTGGAAAACTTTTAAGCCTTGTACAATTTGACAGCTTTAATGCAGAAAGTCTTGAGCAGGAGCAAGGCAATGAAGGCAACTCTTCAATTGCAGTACCACTTAAGTCTAAAGATTCCACATTTGCAGGGATCTCTGCAAACTTCGTGATATTTGAACAACCAGCAAGAAAAAGACTGCTAAGGGATGTCAACCTAGTAATGCCGCCTGGAAGTGTCTTGAGACCTATGCAATTTTTCAGGGACAAATTAACTAGACTAGACAGGGATCCAATTGACTGGGGTAGTCTTTCTATTGCAGTACCACTTAAACAAAGATAATGAACATCCCCTGATATCTCTGGCAACTCGGTAAGTTTTGAGCAGCTAGTGAGAAGAAGAGCTTTAAGAGATTTCAAATGAATCCCACCTGAAAGACTCATCGGATTTGTGCAATCACCCAGATTCAGGAAGACGAGCTTGTTGAGATGTTGGATAGATGAGGAAACCTCAACCAAATTTCGGCAGGTTCCAAGCTCTAATCTCTCAAGACTTTGAGCCTTAGATAGGTCAGGGATTGTAGTTAAATACCTACAGTAACTGAGGTCGATCCATTTTAAATTCACAAGATGCTGTTATGAAGATACAAATGACAAAGCATCAGCAAGCACTGGAATTTCAACATATTTGAAAATGGCAAAAGAAGGAAAAAGATTGAGCACACCTGAACTCCACTCCAAAGTTGTTGAACGTTGCTAGCAATCAATTTCAGCTCCACAAGGTTTTCAGCATGAAAGCTAGATGGAAGTGATTTTGAAGGGTAACCTTCCCAATGGAGAAGTCGTAACTAATTAGAAATAGAATGGAGGCCTTGAACAGGTAGGTAAACTGTACTCTTATACTTAGAGCCGGTGTTATAAAATTTTAGCAATCTAAGACTCTGCATCTTTGCAAAGGCTTCAGAAATTAAGTGCATCTCCTGCACTTTAGATGTATCAAGAAATATGCCTTCCACTGCATTAGTTCCCTGCATATCAAAATGTTTCTTTATAAAATGAATATTGATATAAAAAATAGAATAAGAAGGCAGACAGCAGAAGCACAAGTGAATGAAACGCAAAGAGAATAATATGCAAATTCTTAGTCAAAATGGCATTGCTGCAACTTCAATAATTTTTTTTCTGTTGCATATGCATACCATTTTTTCGGTGAATAGTTGGTAAATGTCATCAGGAATCCACAACCTACTGCATTTCCCAGGCTGTTCTTTGGATTCTTGTCGTACAATTGCATGAACCATTTCTAGTAGTAAATCATGCATCAGCAACTTATTATCTGAAATTGTTACAAGAGCCTTATCCCCAAGAACTGCAAATGCTATATCAGGGAAGAAGCCACAACCATCCAAAATATCTCTCACAAATTCTTTGTTCTTCCCATTGAAAAAGCATGCAATATCAAGAAATACGTCTCGCTGTGTATCATCTAGTCCATCAAAGCTTGTCGTACAATTGCATGGACCATTTCTAGTAGTAAATCATGCATCAGCAACTTATTATCTGAAATTGTTACAAGAGCCTTATCCCCAAGAACTGCAAATGCTATACCAGGGAAGAAGCCACAACCATCCAAAATATCTCTCACAAATTCTTTGTTTTTCCCATTGAAAAAGCATGCAATATCAAGAAACACGTCTCGCTGTGTATCATCTGGTCCATCAAAGCTTATCCTTAGTACATCATGAGTTTTAGAGTCAGGAATCATTGCAAGCTTATCTTTCACCTTCTGCCACTCAAATATGCTTGTATCCCTGAGAAAAGAGGCCAAAACCTTAAGAGCCAAGGGAAGACCTTTAGCATGAGATATAAGTTGTTTGGAGAGCTCCAGATACTCTATTTTTATATCATTTGTTTTGAAGGCATGCTGACTAAACAGCTGAAGGGCTTGATCAGTTTCTAGAAGCTGAACCTCATAGACAGGCTTCACCCACTGTGCATCTAGCAAGTGCTTATCACGAGTGGTTATGATGATCCTACTTCCTGGACCAGACCAATTGGGTTCTCCGACTAAGGCTTCCAGCTGCTTCCAGTCATCCACATCATCAAGAACAAGAAGAACCCTTATGCGACAAAATCTTCTCTTGATAGCACAATAGTTAGCATTAAAAGTCCAAGTATCATGGCTTCTTTTTTCCAATATGTTTTTTGAGAGGAGTATCTCTTGTAATGCAGCAGCCCCATGTTCTCTGAAACTGTCTTTAACATTTGCAAGAAAGCAACGAGCCTCAAATTGTCTAGAGTGCATATCATAAATAACCTTGGCAATTGTTGTTTTGCCAATGCCACCCATGCCCCATATTCCTAGCATGTGGACTGCATATGATTCAAGGCATAGTTTCTTTTCCATTTCACTAATGTGAGAACCCATACCAACCAGGTCACTAGTCCCAGCGGATGATGTATAAATCAATTTGTCAGAAATATCTTCTACAATTTGCTCTATGAAAATTGTCTTCGCCTCCCTGTCTCAAGAAAACAGTAATTAAACAACTGATTTAGTTTTATATTTTCTACTTCATTGAAAAGAAAGGCAAACAATGTTAATTCAGAACTCACAAAACATAAATTCCTTTCTTAATCTGATTTTAAATCATGCAAGCTTGAAGCTCTAGGCTAAGTAAAGACAAAATTTTGTTGCATATCTTCTCAATTTGAATGAAGAGGAAAAGATGTTTGTTTCTCATTAACAGTCACTAGATTATGAATCACTTTCAATAGCCACTGCTAACAGAAAATAAATCAGATTCAGATCAAAATACCAAACAGGATACAGAGAGGTAAAAAAAAAAGCAACAATTTTGTCAAACACTTAGAGACTAAACACAAGAGATGTTCCTTCCAATAACAAATAGATGGACTAAAACTAAGGAGTAAAATCAAGAGTTGCAGAGCAATTACCAATGGCTTGAATTCCACCCACAAATTGAACCTACTTTTGTTAGAGCATCCTTCCACTTTTTCACCTTCTCAATCCTCTCCTTGAAATTTTCGTCATGCTTTTTAAAAGCTACTGCAATTCTGCCGCTTTGATTTCTCAAATCATCTGGAACCACATTATAAAAAATGGGTATAACCATTTTTCCAGTCTTATCCCAGCAATCTATAATTTTTACAAGTTCATCCAAGCACCAAGTACAAGAAGCATAGCTTTCTGACAGAACAAGAACCAAAAATCTTGATTCTTGAATAGCTTCAAGAAGTTCTAGTTTTTCTTTTTCATCAACTTTTACAGTGTGTATTCCTTCAAAATTCAACTTTTTATAAAGATGGCTAACAAAGTCATTGTCTTCATCCTTAAAGCTCAAGAACACATGGTACCTCCAAGAACAAGCTGAACCAGAAAGAAAGGAAACATGGGAAAATGGGTTTTGATTGCTCATAGAAGCCATGTTTGAGGTAGTTGCATAAGAGAATAAGCTGTGAGGTCTTTGATGATGTCGTTTCCTGTTATGGTTCAAGAACTAAATTCACCCTCTTCAAAAAAAAAAAGTTACTTAACCTGGTCAAGGAAAGACAAAATTAAAAAATTAAATATATAGAGAATTGTTTATGGAAATTGTAGGTACTTCATTTTTATTATATATAAACAGATTTTGGACGAGAAGACTTACTGTTTACTGTTTATGCACATTCATGCAATAGCTGACTAGATGAAGCCCATTAACATGCTTATTAACACACGCATATAGCCATAAACTCTCGATGTGGGATCCCGAAGGACCAGTTATATATAAACAGATTGATATGCATAAAATATATCATATAGGAGACAATCACTAATGCCACTAAGGCTAATTAACTACTTAGTTATCTAATTTATTATTATTTTATACTAGGGGAGGGGACTACCCAGGGGAAACAAACAAACAAAGAATGAGACAGCAATTACACTAGGAAAAACTAAATACAGTCGTTATATTTGTCCATACTTTTCTGTTTTACGGTTAAACTTCTGCTCCTCCATAGCATTGAAGTGATCACCGCGGCTTCTTTTCTTTGATTTTTTGTAAGGATTCTTGGTTGAGCACAGAAAAATTTAAGGGCAGCATTAAGCAGATCATCATCATAAAGTAGATGGATGCCACATTCAGTAAATGAGTCGTTATGTTTGCCTGACTTGCTCTTCCATGACTCAAACCATAGGAAAATGTTTATCAGAATTGAGGATCACATCTTCATGATTTATAGATCCATGAAGGAATATGAAAACGAGATCAGCATATATATTCACCTTTAGTAGATTTGAAATAGCACTTGCATCTGACCTCACAGACTGAAAAAGGGTCCTCTCCACCAATAACAATACAAATAGCAACTCTCATGATCTGGCATTTCCATTTGAGGATAAAAGAATATAATGAATAACCTGTCACTTCTTGGAAATCAAAATTTACCCGGATTTTCCTGTTGCAACAAAAATAAGGGTTTTAGATACAGAAAGAGCTAAAATGATATTCTCACTGTGAGAATGTGAGAGAGACCCTGTAGTCAAGAACATGCTTTGAAACGGTTTCCACAACCAGAAAGCTTCATTGGACATCTTCCGCTAAATAAAGGCATAATTTCTTTGCTACTTCCGCCATGAGCGAATCAGTTCCAACAAGGGCATCGGCATTGGCATCACCTGATAGTGTATCAATTTATTTGTCTAGATCAAAATCTCAAATTTCTCAGTTGATCATTAAAGATTCTTCACAGAGTACTAGTAATTAAGGATTAGATAATGATGAAATAAACACAATTTTCAAATCTTTTCAAGAGGCGGAAAATTGGGCAAAATCATCTAACGCTGGCTGATACTATCACCGTTGATTCAAAACAGAGAGCAGCTGGAGAACAATGATGATAGTAATGAGAACAAATCATGGCTAAATCTTTTCAAAAACAACAAGGCTCAATCTCAAGACTGTGTCCTTCAATTTGAGCCACCAGTGGTACGCAATGGAGTTGGGGGTTGCTCGAATCAACTCAGAGGAAGTATGAAAGGAAGCAGATAGATAGATGGAAGAATGCACTGATTGGAAGCGTTTTTGGAATGAATCCTCGTTTCAAGAAGCTAGAGGAACCGATGGAGAACCTTTGGAAAGAGGTACAGATGATAAAAATTAATCTTTTCCTTTTTGTTTTAGATTCTGAGGAAGGGAAAAAGAAGGCTTTGGAAGATGGTCCGATTACCTTTGATCATCATCCTCTCTTGCTAAGAGAGAATGTCTTTTGATCAATTTGAAATAACTACATCTCCAATTTGGATTAAATTTCCTCTGTTGCCATGGGAATTTTCGAGTTCAAGCTGTTTGAGTAAGACTGCAAGTTTATGTTGTAAACCTCTTTTCTCTGATCAATGTACCGGGATAAGATATCGATTATCTTATGCTCGTGTTTTGGTTGAGATGCATATATATTAAAGGGAGCTTTCCAGCTCATGTTGTTCTTGAAGATGATGACAAAGGCTAAAAAATGTAAGCTAGTTGGTCATCAACAGAAAAACTGTGGCAAAAATGAGGAGCAAGGGAAAATATGGGTTAAGAAGCCACAACACAGAGTCACTGAGGAAATTTGTGAGGAAGCACAAGTTGAAGAAGATGATCAGATTAAGGAAAATTGTGACCCTCAAAGTTGTAAAACAGTTATATATGTGCAGCAGAAGATTGAAAAGAAAGCTGAAGGAACTGATAAGGTCATTGACACTACAGTTTTGGGTAGCATACAGTGTAAAAACTAAAGGGGGGAATTAATAGACTTTAAAAAATGAAGGGACCAAATAGCTAGTTTGAACAAACTTCAGGGAGATATTAGTAATTTTCCATTAGATTAAGGGCCTGTCTGGTAGGCCAAAAATCAAGTCTGGATTGGGAATGGGAATGACCATTCCCATAGTTATTGTTTGTTTGAAAAAAAAAAAGTTCTTGCTATGATACAAACGTTTGTATTTATACAAATAGAATTTCAACGCTTAGATTTGTTTTTATTTAATCACAACCATTTATTATTTTTGTATACTAATACCTATAAAATACATCAATGGTAATAATTAAATAAGTAGTAATCTAACGATTCAAAATCTATTGGTATAGATACAAATGTTCGTATTGTAGAAGGACTCTGAAAAAAAAAACCATCAGGAATTGGAATTCATTTCCCCATCAATGAGAATAGCCCATTTCCCCTCAAAACCCTGGATAATCAAATTTGACTTGGTCATTTAAAAAAAAAGAACGCGCTCTACTCTGTCTTCTTCATAAGAACCATAACGCCACTCACACATTAACACTTGATCATTAAATGCAATCTCCCCTGCTCTCCACTCTCTACTCTCGATCAACACAGGCTCTCTGATATGCTCTCGATCAACACACGCTCTCTGCTCTACTTTCTTCTCTTTGCAATCTCCTCTATTCTCACTAAATTTTCTCACTCAATCTGAAGAAACTTCCAATAATCACTCTAATCCTGCTAATAGTTCATCTTCCTCAAGTAATTTTTTATTTTTGCTTGTTGATATTCAATGCTTGCTAGTTTGTTATTTCAATTTGTAGTTGTTGTTGGGTTTGTTATTCAGTATTATTACAAATTTGATTTTCATGACTAGTACTGAAAAGTTAACTCCTAAATGCAGAAATTATTTTTGGTTGAATTTGAATTTTTGGAAGAGAATTTTGTTATGTCATCACAATTGCACCAAATTTCATAGCGTTTTCAATTAGAAACAATAGATTACATAAACAATTTGCCTCTTCTCATTGGTGAATGTACATCATTAAGGTGAAATTCGAGTGTTTGCCCCTTGTTGCATGGCCTGAAAGGGACCTAAAATTGAGTGTTTAAGATAGTTCAAATTCTAAACTAAAAAGACCCAAAATTGAATGAACGAAGGAAAGATTTTAATTATAAAAAAAAATAGTTTAATAAATTAATAAATATAGAGAATAGCATATGTATTTAAACAGGATGAAGTACATTTATCATGGCTTTAAATATGAAATGAAAATGGAGATAATGATAGTTTAAGGTATAAGAGCAAGCCTTTTGCTGCATTATACAGATAAGATAATAGGTTAAGCTCAATGGGTTTTGAATTTTTACTTTATCATGGGCCATTTTGGTGGTTCATATGGCCATCAGTTTTTGTTACTTTATTCAATCCAATTTGTGAGTTTAGAAATGAGTGCTATCTTTGATTGATATGTTAAAACAGATAGAAAAGAGAGTTTTTTTTTATTGAATTTAGGTTGTCTTTACTACTATTTAGATGCACTTGTTTTGTAATTCTATCTTTCCATATATGTATTATATACATATAAGGTCCTATCAAGTATTGTATATGGCCAAGCTTAGTGGTTAGTAGATATTCTTTATTTTAGACAATAAAATGTTGGTCTACCTTTTTCATGGATCATTTGTCATAGGACTTGCTATTGTATTGGAGTATTAAAAAAACTCTCTTTTCTATTTGTTTTACCAAACTTTATTTCTATTATTCATGCATTTATTTTAATAGATATTTTGCATTAACGTAGGAAAATGAATGGTTTTGGCCTCCTAACGAGAAGAAAGAAAGTTTTGTAGCAAGCTCAATTTGTTAGAATTGTTGGTATTATAGTTTTTACTATATATGTGAAATGGTATTTGATAAGTTCAAATGAGCAACAATTAAAAGACAAGAAAAGGAACAAGAAAAGATTGAGAATAGCTAATTTAGAAATGCTAATAAAAGAGGGTGATGTTAAGTGTAAAAATGAGCTTGGCATGAATAGACATACATTCGATGTGCTTTGCGAGATGGTTGGAGATATTGGAGGTTTAAAATGATCTAGAAATATGTCTAATAGGGAAATTGTTGCAATATTTTTGTATGTATTATCTTACTACAAGAAAAATAGAAGTATTGGCACTTATTTTATTAGAAGTGGAGAGACTGTTAATAGATTTTCAACCTCTATTTGAAGGCCACTCTTAAGTTGCACAATCAGTTGCTTAAAAAGTCTACACTTATAGTGGATGATTGTCCAAGTAATAAAATGAAATGTTTTAAGGTACATAACACAAATCTTACTAATTTAATTTATAAATTTTATCAAATGAATAAATTCTTATCATTCTTCAATTTTTCTTTTGTAGAGTTGTTTAAGAGCACTAGATGGTACTTATGTAAGTTTGTCGGTGCCAAATGAGGATAAACCAAAATATAGAACAAGAAAAGGTAATATTGCAATGGATGTTTTGGGTTTTTGCTCAACCAACATGCATTTTATTTATGTTTTACTTGGTTGGGAGGGGTTAACACATGATGATCGTGTCCTTCAAGATGCCATTTTTAGGCCTAATGGCTTAAAAATTCCTTAAGGCACCATTAGTTTGTAATATGAAATTTAAAAGTTAAGGAAGGTTCTTACACTATATGACCAAAAAAATTTGTTTAATTTTTTCATATATAAAGGTTGTTATTGCTTGGTTGATGCTGACTACAGTAACTATGAGGATTTCTTGGCACTTATAGAGAGCATCGTTATCACCTCATTGAGTGGAGAGGTAATAGACAACCACAATCTACAGAGAAGTATTTTAACATAAAACACTCCAAAGCTAGAAATATGATAGAGAGATGTTTTGCATTACTTGAAGGAAATTCTTAAAAGTTATTCCTTCTATCCAATAAGAACTCAATGACGTATCATTATGGGATATTGTCTATTGCATAACTTGATAAGAAAATGTATGCCAATGGATACCATGATAGAGCAATTTTACGAATAAGAGGAGGATGAAGAAGATGAAAGCAAAGATTTTAATGAAGTAGAATATATCACAAAAGGTTCAACCATCTGACAATTGGATCAATTTTAGAAATAATCTTGCCCAAAAAATGTTCAATAGTTGGAGAGTTCAATGTTCTAGGCATTAATCAGATCTTATTTATTATGTATTTAATTTTCTTAGACAATATCTTATGTATGTATTGGATTTTTTTAACACAATATACACACTTGATTTATGTATAAGATTATGTATTAAATATTATTCAATGTTCTTGGAATTTATGAGATCTTATTTACCTACATGGTTTATCTATTGTATTTATATATATTTGATTTACATATGCTTGATTTTTTGACGTTATTTATATATTTGATTTATATATTAGGATGGATTCTATAGAAAGTAATCAAGTTATTTGTGGTAGAGATAAAAATAAAAAAGTATAGACTATGAGGGAGGATCATGCATTAATAAAGTGCTTACAAGAAATTACTATAGATCCAAAATATAAGCAAGATAGTACTTGGAAGAATGGATATTTAATTTGGGTTGAAGAATTGATCAATCAAAAGCTTCCTTTGTGTGGTATAAAAGTTAATCTACATATTGATTCAAGATGGAAAACATTGAAAGGAAAATCCTATACAATTACTGAAATGTTAAACAAATCTTGATCTGGCTAGGATGACACAAGAAAAATGGTACAATGTGAGAAAAGTGTTTATGAAGAATATTGCAAGGAGCGTATTTTCTAGCTCTGTTTATTAGTTATTTATGTGTGTTATTAGTTATTGTTGCCCTTATCAAAAGATGATAAGTTCATATTTTATGCATAAATATAGTTAATATTTCATTAGTTTTTACTTTATATAGTGCAATTATTTAGTAGATTATAGTTAAAATATGTTAATTTAGGATTATAAGTTAATATGTTGCATTACATGTAAATTAGGCCATATTTCATAGTAATTTGCTTAGGTTTTTCATAATGCATATAGAATTAAGGTTAAATAAAATTTTGAATTAGTATTAGAATAAGTTCTATGTGGATTTTGATGCATTTTAATGTGTTTTTCCATGTCTTTTGAGGTTTGGAGGCTTGGAGTTCGAATGGAATGCAATATGGCATGACTTAGAGCTTAATTTAGCAAAGAAAAATGTCTAGGAGAGTGTAACGGTCGTTACTTGTTATTGCATGGCCATTATAGAGTGCCTGAGTTGAAGGATTTTTAGAAGAAAGAGTGTAATGGTCGTTACATGTTATTGCACACCCATTACGCATCTCCTACATGATTTTAGATTAGAGCATGTCTGAGTGTTTTGGGCATAATTTTTCATATAGAACTCAAATTTAGGTGATTAAAAGTGCTTCAGGAAGCTAAGAGAAAATGCTATAACTTTGATAAAGATTTAAAGGCTAATTCGTTCATATTAAGGGGATAAAGTTTCATGAAATTCATCCTACCTACATAGAGTAGGAAAATTATCTTAATTTGATTAAGATTGGACTTTTGAAGACCTAAATTTATTCCAATTCAAGCAGAGATGAATTATGACTATATATAAAGGATCAAAAGAGATGGAAAGGGGATTGATTCTACATTTTAATAGCCACAAACAAAAGCTTAAGAAGACAAACAAGGGTTTAAAGATTAAAGCAGCGCTTAAACGAGTTTTATATATTCTTCTTCTTCACTCTCTTGTTATTGATTTTATTGTTTATAGAACTATGTGTGGCTAAAATCCTTTCAGGTTTTAGGCTTGGAGTAGCTATTCTATGATATGATTGAACACAAGTCTTTTATTAATTTGATTTTTAGTTATTTCTATGCGTTGAGCTTAATGTCTTGTTATCATTCCAGGCCTGTTTGATTGCATGTTTATAGGTAAATTAATCAATGAGATTTAAGGGAATTTATCAGCTTAAAACACATAGGACTTAGATCACTCGACCACAAGAATAGGCAAGCTCTTCGGGGGACCATGACAGTAGATAGGGTCTACAGTGGTAAAACAATAATTATTAAGGAACTTAATGAGTTTAGATTAACTTCTTAATCATGAGAGTAGGTTAAACTTTAATCTTTACATGCTTAATTGAACTCAAGAGAGTCTTTAGGTATTTTAGAACAATTACCCTTAACTGTGATCAAGGTGTTTAATAATTATGTGTTCATAATCTAATTGGAATGGTGAAACTAAACCTAAGCTCTATGTTTTTATCATTTGATTTTCTTTTAATTTTAATTGTTTAGATTTATATTTTATTCTCTAAATTGCTTTATTTGATTTGCTAGCAAAGAACATAGGTAGAAATATTAGTATTAAATATTCAATCCTTATGAAAATGATAACTCTTTATACTGCAATCAAATCTGTGCGCTTGCGGGTTTTGAACACGACAAGTTTTTGACGCTGTTGCTGGGGATTGGCAATATTGATATTAATTTAATTTAATTTTTACTTCTCTTAGACTAACATTTTATTTTATTTTATTTTCTTTGTAATATTAATAAGTAATTTGTCATGGATAAAGGTGGATTTTCTTATCAATTTTTAAGGTCTAATGCATGTAATCCTGTATATAATGTAGAACATATGCCATTTAATTATTTTCCATCTTCTTTTCAGGTTTGTAATTAGTGTGGAGAGAACCACAATGGGGCATATTGCTCATATTCTTCATACTCACTTCCACAACCTCACTACAACCCATCTTGGAGCAATTGTGTGGATCTTACTTGGAGTTATCAACAAGAGGAAGCCAAGAGAATTGAGGAACAATTATTGGAGATCAAGATGAAACAAATCATGTCTATAATGGATGAACAAAAAGAAGCTTTGGCTGCACAAAAAGAAGCTCTGGCTGAACTAAATAAAGGTTTAGTTGCACTAATAGAAGCTCTAAGGAATAACCAATCGCAAATATATCAAGTTGCAGAAATTCAAAAAAGATGCTTCCAAAAACTTCAAATGCATGCACCCATAAATTGCTCAAAGCAAGAAGCATAAGGAGAAAGTGCATGGGATGATGAGAGCACTTTGAGTGAAAGTGATGAAGTCACTTTTAAGGTTTGTAATTAGTGTGGAGAGAACCACAGTGGGGAATATTGCCCATATTCTTCATACTCACTTCCACAACCTCATTACAACCCATCTTGGAGTAATTGTATGGATCTTACTTGGAGTTATCAACAAGAGGTAGCTAAGAGAATTGAGGAACAATTATTGTAGATCAAGATGAAATAAATCATGTCTGTAATGGATGAACAAAAAAAAGCTTTAGCTGAATAAAAAGAAGCTCTGGCTAAACTAAATAAAGGTTTAGTTGCACTAACATAAGCTCTAAGGAATAACCAATTGCAAATAAAAAATCAAGTTACAAAAATTCAAAAAAGATGCTTCTAAAAACTTCAAATGCATGCACCCATAAATTGCTTAAAGTAAGAAGCACAAGGAGAAAGTGCCTGGGATGATGAGAGCACTTTGAGTGAAAATGATGAAGTCGCTTTTAAGTTCT
>CATIWM010385639.1:0-11720 GCA_949671775.1 Mallotus repandus
GTTGTGGTGCTAGCTTGTATTAGAGAATCGAGTTACCACCACTTTCAATTTGTCCCAGTTATTACCCTGGGTGGCGACTCCTCATCTCCACGCCATGTCTTTGTGACAATGGTTAGTGTGTTCCCTAGAGCCCTGAGCACAAACAGTGTTGCGGTTGCAATAAACTTGGGCGCGCGCTAAACCCCGCCGTCTACACCTTGGTCACTGGATTATTGTTGGCTATGATGCTGAGCTATATGTTGACTTGCCTACTCACTTGCTTACTGCTGACTAGCCTTCTATAGCTGACTTGGCTGACTACTGACTAGCATTCTAAGTAGTCTGCTGCTCATTTGATGTTGCTCTTACTTTTGGTGGCCTGCATCTTCCTCTTGTTATCTGACAATTCAATATAAAAATAAATTAAATTCACATAGTAAATTACTCCCAAACAACAAGTCAAATGCACCTTTTCTTGTCTCTCGAAGGCTGAATTATTGATGTTTTTACAAGTACGCTTGCTATGCCCTACTTTGAGACATACTTTGCATATGATTTGAATTTCATGCCTTGATGGCTTGTTTACATTCCTTGGCGCTTCATCAGTAGGCTTACTTTTTACTAACTTTTGGCTTGCCTGGCATCTTAGTGAATTGTGGGGGCCTAATTGCATTTCCAATAGCCTTGGGCCACATGTTAGGCCCATTTGTAGGTTCAATTCCAATGGCATAAGTGCTAATATAATTTTTAACACTATAATATGCATGTACATATACTGCACTGTCCATATTCATGAAATGAATGCTTGCACATGCATGCAGACATAGGATTCTAGTTAGTTATCAAACTCTACAGCTGCATGTCAATTTATTCATGTCAACAATAAATTTTTCTATTGTAATTGCAACTTGGAACTTATCCCCCACAGCAGGCTTCACTATACATAACCTACTATTGAACTTGATTTGCTCTAATGTCATTTTTACTCTTAGGCAAATATCGTCAGTCACTTAACTCATTTCAGTCAATTTTCTATGCATCCTCTCCATTAAATACTTTTTAATATCTTCTAACTTATCAATAATGGGCCTTCCCCTAGCTTTGACAATATACCCATTAAAGGTTTCATAGACTTTATTACCAATCATGTTTGATTTTGGCAATTCACTAACATGTAACTTATAGAACTTTATAGGGTCTATTTGCAAAAGTTGTCATGTGCAGCCTGATCCTCGTCCTTCATGACCTCAAGTTCATATGTGATTCAGTTACAAAGGTGCTCCAAGCTACCCTCAAAAATAGATTCTTCAATGTATGCCCCTTGTATTCCTTATTTTAGTTGTAATATACATGCCTTACACAATTTTTGTGCTCAGCATATGGAGCCAATTTCAGAGCGACATTGATCAATCCGTGCCAAAAAAAATAAATGTATTAATATTCAAATTATCCTAAATAATAGTCCAAACAAATAATACAAAATATGTACTATAGTAACTTCACCTTCTGTTGGTTACTAATGAAACTCCACCTAAGTCCATCGATGATGTTCAATTATTCCATAACTAATTGAAGAAACAGATCCAAAAGAACTCATTCTATAACTACACTACTACTTAAAAGATAGGGAACATTTGGTTGTTCCCATCTTTAGCAGCAACTGAAAGTAGAGCACCTCCTAGAAAAATCTTCAAAAAACATCCATCAAGCCCAATTAATGGCCTACATGCTTTAAGAAAACCTTTTCTTAGTGCACTGAATCCTATGAAGAATCCCTTTAATGAACTGTCATTATCTAGTAAGAACTCAAATATGCCTTCTGGATACTCTCATTAGTTCAGCTTTGTATGACCTCAATCTACTATAATGATTAACTACTGATCCTCTTAGCATCTCTAGAGCTTTCCTTTTAGCTCTATAACATTTCTAATTACTAACTTAGATAAATTACTTCTCAAGCAAGTTATTAGATAAATCCTTAACTGACCAGTTAGGATTTCTTCTAAATCTGTGTACATACTCTTAGGCAATCCAAATGGATGTTGCATGCATATTCTTCAATTCTCTACTGTATTTGTGCTCATCATGTAGAGTCTTGATTGCAAAAGTCTTCTCACTGTTTATCATGCAGCCATAAAGCTTCCATGGGCAATTCTCTATATGTCTTACCTCAAGTTGTTTGATATTGCTCCTCATAATTTGCACATTATGCCCATTTAGGATAGACCACTTCTGAACAACTGCTTTGCATTAATGTGCATTCTCAAACCTCATACCAAGCACCAATTTTAAAGTTTTATAATCACACTTAGGGTCATATACAACTCTTCTCTTCCTTAGCCTCTTTAAATTCTCATCCATATTCTCTTCCTCACTTGTACCAATAGAATTCACATCACCATCTGATTCACCATAGTCACTAAGGCATTGGTCATCATTTTCATCCCCTCTTACTGCTTCATCCTTACTAACAATCTTTTGCAGCCTAGAATTTGTGGCAAACTTGTCAACCACCTTATCAACAAAAACATATCTTTTATACTTTGCTTTATTCTATATAGGCTTAATGTATTCTTGATCATCTTACATTTCATTGTCATCTAAACTATCATTTATATCACTTTCACCAATTGGTTTATAGTCAGGGTCCATCTCATAAACCTTATGCTCTATAACATTACTTGCCTCCTCAACAATAGTATCCCTAACCTCTTATACACCAACTTCACCACCATTTTCTACCTAGTCTTCAACATCCTCCATATCATGAGGCCCATCTTCTGTATTAGTTATGTCACCCTCTTTGTCATTATGAACTCTCACATCAACATCTATAAACTTTGAACCATCTACAAACACTTCTACTATTCCATTGCCTTGTACTACATACTGCAACATTTCAAGTAACTACTTGTCATCATGCATTTCTCTTAAACCCTCATTTAGAGACATGCCTAGAATCTTCACTTGTACCCCCATTTTTCTACATTATCAACTAGATCCAAATATAATCTATCAGCATTAATGCAATGTTTTGGCTTGATACTACCACCCATATAAAAAACTTCATCACCAAGCTAACCAAACATTCCACCATAGTGATACTATATTGAAAATGCCTCCAACATTCTATAGCCCCACATAATAATATATTAGCAACTTTTTTCTTATCAGACAAAGTACAAATATTAATTTTTTCTTAACATATAAACAAATATATTTTTTTTAAAACCCTAACTACAAACCCCATTATCATAACTTAATTCCAATTGGCAAAAAAACATAATCTGAAGTAGTAATATTTAATTACTTCACTTTAGATAACAACAAATAATAAAGCAACTTTTTTATAGCCAATTTTAATCCCACTTGTGTCTTTCTTATGTCATTTTCTTTTTTTTTTTTTACCAAAACTTATGTCATTTTCAAATAGCTTTTAACATAACGACCATCATTTCCAAATGACACAAGTGGGGTAAATATGAGTTAAGTTCAAAACACATCACAAAATGAAAATAAAGTAAATCTTATCTTTGATGTTTTGAAGTTAAAGATCATAATCTTGCAATTGATTCTAGAAGAACGAACTTAGGTAAGATTTAAGGTTTTGGAAATTCTTTAAGATCGATCTTGAGCTTCGATTTAAGATTTTCAATTTGGAGATTAGGGTTTTCAATTTGATTTTAAGGTAGCTGAAGATTTCCGTTGAGAAATAATTACAATTGAGGGCGTCAAAATATCCATTATAGCTTAGGGCATTATGTCTTTTATAAAACGTTGCATTTTGACACGCAAGCATATGTACACCAAAATATCAATCGGTGTTTCGAATTGTAATTTTTTTAAAATTTATATTTTAATATGTCAAGATTCACTCAAGTTTAATTGCATCAATTCTAAATGTTGAGTCTCATTGTACCAAAATAAATAGCCAATACAGGTATTTGCACCCATTGCTTAATTTTTCCATTTTAAAAGCATTTGGGGTTTAAATGTATGAAAACAAACATGTGTTCAATAATACTTTTAAAGAAAGGTTTAAGGAAATTTTATACCTTTTGACCGAAACAGATGGAGAAAATTTTTACTTCGATTTTTGGGCGTTTGCTTTGTGAAAGCACCCTGAACCCTTGACCAGTGAATAACCAAACTCAACAACATAAATGATTCAGATAATTACCAAGGCATGGCATATGCCAAAAGACCTCAATAAATAACCAAAAAAGGAAAATCAGGATAACTAATTAAAGACGAACAAAAGGGGAGAAATACGATATGAAAATGGGAGACATTTCTTTCCTTTTTTTTTTTCTAACTAAATGCTTTTTAAGTAATTTAATTAGATTTTCAAATTCCACAATGAAATTTGACTCAGGTAACTTATACATTGATATTGTTTAGAAGGATCATTGAGTAAGTCTCTGCATCTCATTTTGATCATTTAGGGTCTCAATGAGAAGCGGAGGAGCATACTGCGCCGTCCCTTGGTGCTCCTCCGAATCCTGACAGAATGAAAGAATGATCGTATCTATTGACATCTCCACCACTGCAAAGAAGAGGGTTGCAACTATATACCCTAGAACCCAACAAACCTGCATAAACATGAGAGATTCAAATCACAAGTACAAATGTTTCTCTAGCACAATGAAAGTAACACTTAATGCCTGATAGCAGAAGCACCACGTAATGAAAACATATAAACACCTACCAACACAGGAAACAGTGGAGACGATATCTTGTTATGGGAAGATTTATATTTGTGGGTATCCAACATGAAGAACGCGAAAACAGCACTTGAGAGGCTGACACACAATTTTCCAAGGAATAAAATGACATCTCCAATAACATTCACCCTCCCTATCCTAAGGATGTTGCTGACAATCAATTCCGTTGCAATAGAAGATGCCCTACAGAAGCTTTTACCCGTTATAGCTATCTGCAGAAGCCACAAGCAATAAAATTAACAAGAGTCAAATATTTGCATACATATTTAAAAGAAGTAAGAAATCAACTCTCTATACCAGGACATAGTGAGCAGAAATCAAGGGACAAGAATAAAATAAAAGAACTGCAAACAAGGATAAAATAAAAGAACTGCAATGCTAACTTTTAGTTTTCCTTGTATCCTCACTATAATTCTTCATTGTTACAGAGCATTGGTACTAGGGAATCCAAATACTGTTTTACTTTGATGACAGTAGTGTTTTACATTACCATTATATAAGCATTGCGGTTCACAGATTTTATGGTACATTCAACACATCTCAAGCAAAATCGAGAGGTATGATGCACCATCTTCCCAATCCAACTGTCAGGTGTAGTATTTGCAATTTTCAGTTTGCGACGAATTGATTCAAGCATAAAGCGGATTGATTCCACAAATGACACGATAAGGGAGCCGAGAGCAACAGACCCGAGGCTGTAACGCAAAAGCCGCTTCATAGAGGAAAAAACCGGAAGAAAAGGAATCTCTGGCTGCATTATGAGATTAAAAAAAATAAATTAATAAATTCTTGTGAAGAAAACATAGAAATAACTTTAGGAAGATTATTTGCAAAATATCTAAAAAACATCACAACTTGACTTGTTTGGTAGTTTTTAGGCCATATCAGGAACAAGAGATTAAATGCAGTGAATGGTACGTGGATACAGGTCAGAAAACTGCACACATTTTATTGACAACTATGCAAAGATGATATGCAGTGCCAAAAACTCTGAACTTGCAACAGAAAACAGATTAAAAGCAGGTTGAAGAACATTTGAATTGCAGTCAGATTAAGAGAGCTGCATCCTAATTACCATTTTATATTTAGATGGACAACTGGGTATAAATTGTCAAAACATATGAAACTACAAATACAGGAATGTTAAGGGCCAGGAATATCACCTAAGTGTTCAAATATAGTAATGGCTTAGCTTTTGATATAACAAAAGTCACAATATTACAATGGGAGTCATTTTACATTCTCACTTGTACATAAATTCAACTTTTTTTCTGAAGAAATAAATTTTGTGATCAAAGAGAGTATCTATTTCTTTGGACACTGAGTAGCCAAGTCCATGGCATAAAATCTAAGAGTGATGCTATGGCATAAAATCTAAGAGTGATGCTATTGTAGGTTGTGTCCACTCAAAACAGCAAACCACAAAAATGATGAATCCACATTACAATTTTCACATAATGTCTGAAGGACATATATGGCTTAGCAGCTTACCGATGTCTCACCACGAGCCCAATAATAGGAAGCCACAGAGCCTGCAATCACAGTTGCAGAGCATGCTATAAAAAATTGTGTAGCCCAATAACCTCCAAACAGGTGGAAAAAGATGGCAACTGCAATATGAGGAGTATAACGGATACTATAGCCACAGCAACTATCACAGTTAAGCCGTTTAGCTCCAAGATCATAGGCACAGCAGTTGGAATTGCACTCATTTTGGATAATCTGGCCAGAACTAAACAGATGAAAAGCAGCTGAAAACCAGAACATGTAAAAGATCCCAAGGACAGCATATGGTATGATTGGAAAAATTATGAGCGCCTGAACTTCTCCAATGACCTTGGCAGCAACCTACATAAAAATCAAAACAACAAATTTATTCACCCAGGTTGAGAAATTTTAAGAGCACATTCTTGTTGTAGTGACAAAGCAAGTATCATATGTTCAAATGCTTAGGAGCACCCTATTCAAGAACAACAGTCTTGTCAAATTTGTTGTTCATATTAGAGATTTCTAGGAATCTTAATCTAATGATTAATTAGAAGTGGCATTTCACCACCCAAGAACAGCTATATCCGAAAAAAAAGGAAGGGATGAGGGGTTGATTGCCAAATTAGAAAATTTGAATAAAAGTTCTTAGGCAAATATTCAGAAATTTGAAATCAAAAGTAAGTGGAATCCTAGATGCTATTGACCTTGCTAGATATCCAATCCATAAAGATGTTCAACTATCCAGTACATCTCTATCACATGATAGTTCAAGAAATTGGCATCTTCTAAGCACAAATATGGTTGAGAGTTTTACATGGCTGGCCTAAACCTAAATAAATTTATTTGCAAATACAAGTCACCTGGAGGATCTAGCGAGGGTGAGCAACATTTGTTATGTAGCTCAACCTCATCGAAGAATGTATATTTATGTACTTGCAGACTTCCTTATTGGATTCCAACAGTCAACAAGTGCCATTTATTCCACATGGAACCAACAAAAGACCCACTCCTCTGACAGAAATGTCTAAAAACCATTTATTTCTTGTTACATCTTTAAATTTAAATTTGCAACCCAAAACAATATACTTACCTTGAGGACAGATGTTGCCATAAGAATGCGACGCACAATAGCAATTGATGTAAGGATAGCAACAACCATTATAAATGTCATCAGAACAGTAAACGCACGAAGATGATTTAGTTCCTGGAAATTGCAAACCATTAAAGTCAACGATAAGCAAGAAGTTGACCCTTTTTATTTATTTATTTATTTTATTTTATTGAGGAGGGGAGTGGTTAGCCAGTAATACAGTGTATGTAGAATAGTAAAACTCACCCTTCCAGAAACATGGTAGTATGGATCATGCCGACCAATAATAGGAGAGATGGCATCATTCCCAATCCATCCAGCTAAAAAAGTAAGTACAATAAAATAAAATAAGGATCAGGTTTCCATAGAAGTTATTGTCATGCTCAAGAGACAGAAAGAAAATGAGAGCATTAATAGCTTGACTTTACTAAAAATAATTAGGACTAAAGCAGAAGTTAACAGCATCAGAATAGCAAAACTCGAAGAAATGCAAGGCAATATATATCACCCACATACGCTCTAGCTCTTCATTTCACTATGTAAATTTTAGAAGTATGAAAATTCATGTGAAAAGGTGAAATTGAGAAAGACCACCCAGCTAATATTCTACTAAGATGAAAGACAGTTCTTACAACTAAGAAAAGTAACAATAACAGAAGTATTGATTCAAAAACAGCTATCTGAAAAATTAACAACGCTGAGCCAAATTAGAAAAATTCCAATCAGCTGAACATCAACAAAGTCCAAAAACATTTGCAACTATGTACCAGAGCATGGCTCAAACACATCATTTACCAAAACCAGTACATAAGTCTTCCCACAGAGACCTGATTATAAAAGATTTTTGGTTTAAGAATTTGCAGGAAATAAAGGATGCACTTCTGACCTTTCAAGTAGTAAAACATTGTTACTGATATTATGAGAACATCAAAGAGAGTAACTGTTATCCAAGGCATTGCAGCAACAAAATGCCGAATCATTAGCAGCCAAATCACTGATAAAAAAAGTGGCAACAGTCCCCCGCAAACTATTAACACAGGCCAAGACTTTCCAATATCAGCCATGTACCTCTGCAAAATGTAAATAAAAATTGTCTCAATTGAAAAACAGCGTATGAAATTATTATGAGCTATAAACAAACAGAAATATTAAGATAATCCATATAGGCACATGCAACATTAAGAGCCTCCAGCCTTCAACAAACCATAATGAAGTACAAGATTACTTAAAGAGATTCACCATTATGGACTACAAGACTCCCTAAAGAAGTTCAACATTATGAACTACAAGATCCCCAAAAGAGATTCGCCAGTCTGAATGTTCAGTTAAGCATGTAAATGGATAGGAATGGGGTTGTCATAACTATCATATTTGTTTGAGAGTGTCAACTTGTATCCAACAAAAAGTTACTAAAATTAAGAAGGATAAGACAAAATTTCAGCGATTTGACGACACTACTAGAAGAATGTATCAATTGGACGAGTGCAACTCTTAACTAGAGCATACAAACATGGAAGATGTAAATAATTTACCTGCCTTTGGATGCCATATAAAAATATTCATGCCATAATTCCTCCCTTTTCTTTAAGTTACTTTAATTGCAGAATAAAGCAGAATGCAGTAACTTCATATTGGGAATTGGAACTTAATTGTTTTTCATAATAAAATCGTATGCATAATCATTCTCAAGATGCAATACAAACAAAAGTTGCTTAACCTTCAACACAGATGAACGAGCATTGATGGACTTGTGTATGGATTTGTCCATTATAATGTCCTCATTGATGTTCACCCCACCCATTTGCTGCCAATGCCGCAATGATACATTCGATGCATGAGCAATAAATTGGCACCTCCAAAAAACTGAGATTAAGAAACAAAACAAACTTGTTATTCCACAACATCAGAAGTAAAAAAACAGCACATGCCTAGACCTCCTTTCCTCAAAGCTAAACTCTAATTTTACATATATGAATATCAACCTGATATGGGACAGGGTATTAAACGAATGTCTGTATGTCTTAAATTTTCCTAAGTATTGGAAAATTGAAACCATTGAACGAATTATGCAAGGACAATTGTCAAAAAAAAAAAAAGAAAACACTTACCATTAACACTAGGAAATATAACAGGGTAACAAGGACCCTGGAGTTGAAGGGAAGTGTTCCTCATTTCAGGAGTAAGAAACTCAAAATAATCATAATTCCTGTCAATCCAGTCATCCATTGACAGACGGATATCTCCATCTGGATAATCACACACCCAATTCAGTGCATCCTCAGAAGGGATGGGGCAATCCAACAAACATATACTCCTAGCATTGGCCAACTTGAATTGGCTGTTCTTCAAGCCACTAAGATAAACCTGGTTTGGATTTAACCAATACATTAATTCCAATTCATGAAGATCTGGATTCGCATGTCTATCACCACAAATATTTCCTTTATAATCCAGCCCATAAGTAAGCCTGGTAATTCACAACACAGCCAATCATAATCATGAGCATAAAGAACTGAAAAAGTTTATTTGACATAAAAAAAAATAATCAAAATAATGCTTAAACATAATTCTACCGTGCACAAATTACAAGAAATATAATGTAGAAAACACAAACACTAGCTTGCAGATTAGAATGAGCAGCCGGTTTCCATGACACCAGAATTTCTTGTCAAAAGAGTAGGTGAGGTTGGGTTCATATGTGCACTTGGGTAGATTTTTATTGCCAAGTAAGACCCTCACTCATGAAGTTTAACTTACATATTTATGCCTTTTAACCAGCACCTGCTTGCAATGAAGAAGCAGAGGGAAAAACCAAAGATACACCAACATAAATGAGACAATTACAATGAATTTTGCAACAAAATAAGGTTATAAACCAATCAACAAGAAGAGGAACAAACCAAGTTTAAATTTTTCCCTCTACATGAACTAGAACTAAAACCAGAAATAATACTACCATGGAGAAAAGAACGTCAATCTAAAACCAAACCCAAAAAAAAAAAAAAAATTTAGTCGAGAACTTTCCTAGGCATATATGAAAAATAATCATAGAACATTGTGTGCAAGCATTAGCAAGTTCAGGGTAGTGGGAATTGATAATAGTAAATGCATTGCTTATATTTCACTCCCAGTTAACAGACTCCCTCAAATCAAACTGCTAAATATGTTAAAAATACTGCCCTACAAATTACAGCAATGAATCATTTAGTTCCTGAAAAATGTTTTTCACTCCCAGTTAACAGACTCCCTCTAATCAAACTGCTAAAGATGATACAAATACTGCCCTACAAATTACAGCAATGAATCATTTAGTTCCGGAAAAATGTGAGGTAGAATACAACACAATGTTATCTTCCAATTGGACTTTTCTCATAACATCCTTAGTTCATCATCTAGTACTCAAAACAGGGCACCAGAAACCATGAAAATCTCTGGTTAAACAAACATGTTTTCTTTTTCAACCACATAAACTAAAAGTAGCATTTAAAAGAAAGAAAACAGGCTCTATTAACATGTGTAAGAGCCAAAAAAAAAAAAAGGAACCAAATTGAGATCAAATAAATACATAAAGAAAGATCTTTTAAACTTGTGAAAGCACAAAAGAAACAACATTTACAAGAAATTGAATCTGAACCTGAAAAAAAAAAGTAAATAGAAATTACCAAAATCAGTAAATACCCAGTTGAAGTTAGAAGTGAATAAAGCTAACAAGCACAGCACACTAACCTTTTAGGGTTTCCTTGGTTAAATCCAAAGCTGGAGTTAACAATCATAGCAACCCAAAATGCAATAAAAATAACAAGAAATGCAACATCTCTGCATTTCCTATTGTGTCTAATAATTCCACCAACTTGAGTACTCCCATCACTTGATGGGTACCTCCCTATCACTGGCCCTAAAGGTCCCCTCATCTCCTAAACAGATTTGGGCAGTCACTGTTTATGTATTATATCTCTATCAAATTCTTCAACCACTGGGAGAGATAAAAGAATGATAAAGATGGAGCCTTTTCTACTGAGGAAAAAGAACAATGAGTAGTAGAGTGAAGCTAAAAGGGTGCTGTGTGTGAAAGCTGGAAGATGGGTTTTCTTTAGATTTGGAATATTATTGGCAAATCTTGAGGTTAATTAATAAAAGGTAATGAGAATGGTTAGTTTAATAATCTAACTTTATTATCAAAAAAATAAATAAATAATCTAACCTTTGATTTTAAGACAAAGATATTATAGTGACAGTGTGTGTTTTTATTTTTAATATTTTCAGGTTTGCTTTTCAGAATCCATGTCTTGTGGCTTTGGAGCTTGAGACTATTTTTTCTGTATGGCTTGGCTTTTGGTTGTCAGCTATCTAAAGCACTGCCCATATTTTCTTTCTTAAAGTTATTATTTATATCTAAAATATTACATGCTATTATATATATATATAATAATATCTAAAAT
>CATIWM010385752.1:0-11845 GCA_949671775.1 Mallotus repandus
ACTTGTATTTGGTGTACCATTGAAAGCTATTAGCTATACTAGTAGAGAATTTAAAGGGAAATTCTCTTAGGTGTATACTTGAGCTTTTGGGTGTGAGAGAGAGAGTTAAATATTTTGTAGTGTGGTTGTAATAATTTTCCATATAGTAAATATTTTTCTCTTGGTTTTCTTTTGACAACGTCCTTATTTTTTCTCTATTTTAGAGTTTTCCACGTTAAATTATTGTGTGTTTCTCTATCTTATTTTTCAACTATTTTTGTTTAAGTTGTGATCTAGTGTGGTGAAGGGATTTGTTGGATTGTAAGGACCTATTTTCCCCAACAATGACTACCATCAACAACGAAATTCCATCAACACCGAAATTATTTTTAAAAGTTGTCCACTACAGCACTTACATCACCCAAGATAATTATCTACATTATGACCATGCTCTACAAATTTTCTTTGTTTTATTCTTCCTCGTACTAGCCCACCAATAACTAAAACACATTATTCTTATTTTTAATACTCTTCCCCATACTCTGCAGCACGCAAGATGGCTGTCCACGATGACCATATTCACATTCTTCTTTTTAATATGTTTAGGCCATACTGCACCAATATAGTGCACTTCGAACAACTAGAAAACAATATTCTTTCTTCAGCTAGAATCTCTCATGTATAGTTATATGTATAGAGGTTGCTACTTTTGGTTATTAAATTAAGGAGATTTATTTTTGCTTCAGTTTCTATATGGTATTAGAGCCATATACATGAGAGATTGAAAGGCAAACACAAATTCTCATGGCTAATACTGCAGAAACCTCATTAACCATACAAAACTTCCATCAATGCTCTAGTCTAGTGATATTAAAGTTGTCACAAACCAACTTTCTTCTATGGAAATCTCAGGTTCTGCCCTTGATTCGCAGCCTTGGAGTTCAACACCACCTTGAGGAAGGAGGTGAACCTGCTAAGATGATAACAAAGGAGGACAAAGAAACCGAAAATCCAGCATATACCATATGGCTCAATAATGATGGGCTCTTGACAACATGGTTGTTAGGCACCATTGAAGAGGAGGTATTGCTTGATCTTGATGAAACCTGCTATGCACATTATGTATGGAAATCAATTGAAAATAAATTGCTACCAAGGTCTAAAGAAAAAGAAGTGCTTCTCAATGACACTTACAAAAGGTAACATGTCTCTTGATGAATATATACAAAAATTTAAAGGAATCTATGATAGTCTTTTTACTATTAAGAAACCTTTGGATGAGACTAACAAAGTCTTTCAACTTGCAAGGGGACTTGGCCCCAGATATAAAGATTTTCGTATGGCAATGTTGACTAAATCTCCTTATCCATCATATAATCAATTTATCATATCACTAAAAGCCCATGAATAGATGATGCAACTTGAAAGTGGAAACAGTGAACATTCTATAAATCATGAGTAAGCTTATTATGGTGGATGTGGATGTGGAAGACAACATTGAGGAAGGTTTAATTCAAGGGGGCATGGCTTCATACCAGCAGCTAACCAATGATATTTAGCAAGGAATGAAAAAAATAGAAGCCATTTTAATCCTAAAACATCACGTGGAAACACATCATTTCAAGGCTCACAAAAGGATCCTCAAGTTATGTGTCAAATATGTGGTAAACAAAATCATACTACTCTTAAGTGTTGGAATCATTTTGACCATTCTTTTCAGCCTGAAGATGTGCTTCCACAAGCTATTGTAGCTATTGCAATAAAGGATGAAGATGATAATGCTTTGTACACTGATTTTGGAGCCACAACTCACATCCTCAATAATCCTGGTAAAATTTCTAAACTCAAAACATATAAAGGGGGTGATTCATTATATGTAGGTAATGGAGACAACCTAGACATTACTCATATAGGTGAAGGAGATATATATACTGAAAATGGAAAACTTAAACTTAAAAATGTTTCAATTTTCCCTGAGAAAAAGAAAAATCTTCTATTTATTAGACAATTAACACAAGATAATGCATGTAATATTATTTTTTCTACTAACAATTTTGTTGTTAAGGATTTATAAGGAAAAGTAATGGCTAAAGGAATTAAGAAATGAGGATTATATGCCTTAGATGAAAGGAAGAATAAAGCCTTTGTTGCTCTTATAAATAAAGCTTCTAATGCTCTTTGGCACCAACGAGTAGGTCATACTCACTCAAATTTTATAAAGATTCTTCAAGAAAAACATTTGATTAATGTTATTGATTGGAAGAAACAAGAAACAATTTGTTCTTATTGTCAACTGGGAAAAAGTTACAAACTCCCTTTTAATATTTCTAGTAATACTACTCAATTTTCTCTTAAAAAATTACATTGTGACTTGTGGGGCCTGCTCCCATTAATTCATGCAAAAATTTTAAATATTATGCCATTATTATTGATGATTTCACCAGGTATTCTTAGATGATTCCTTTAAGAAATAAGATAGATTTCTTTGACAATTTTCTCAAGCTCCAAAAGCTTATTGAAAATCGGTTTGATAGAAAAATAAAAATCTTTCAAAGTGATGGAGGAGGTGAGTTTACTTACTTCTACATGGTTTGAAGAGCATCTACAATAATGTGGTATTTCACATTAATTTTCATGTCCAAATACTCCACAACAAAATGGAGTTGTTGAGAGGAGGCATCAACATATTGTTGAAACCGGTTTAACTTTACTTTTTCAATCTCATCTACCTCTCAAGTATTGGGTTAATGCTTTCCTCACTGCTGTGTTTTTAATAAATCGTTTGCCTTTAACCAAGTTACAATTTAAAACAACTTTTTTTAAGCTATTTGGTACTAATTCTTATTATAATATGTTAAGGAGTTTTGGATGCAGGTTTTTTCCTTACGTAAAATGTCAAGGGGCAAACAAATTTGCCAAGAAACCATATCCTTGCATTTTTATTGGTTATAGTCCAATGCACAAGGGTTACAAATGTCTAGATCCAACAAATAATAGAGTTTATATCTTTAGACATATTGTATTTGATGAGGGCAACTTTCCTTTCAACAAGAATTTCTCAAGCACCACAACAAGCACACCTGATTAGTCACATATTCTGAGTCAGAAGCATGGTTTAAAAAGGGGAAGAAGAAATGGAGAAAAATGCTACTCCACAAATTCAAAAAGGGACTACTAATGCTGTCAAACAAAAGAAAAAGGGAACACACGACCAATTTTCTATATTGATGCACCAACTTCTGATACAGTGCATAACGAATCAATAAATACAACTCAAGAGCAATCAGGATCTGAGGCCAATTCAGAAAGTGATCAATCCATTGAATGTAATACACAAGAGTCGAACCTTTCATCTAGTTCGACAAATAGCTCTACTATGGATACAAATACACTAGATTCAAGTTCACAGACAAACTCTATAATTGTAGAATCTGAATCTAGTAGTGAAAAGTTACATCCCAGTATACACGATTTACTAGACATATCTAACAATTTGTTTATTGATCTTCATGTCCCTACAACAGGTACATCAAATGACCAAGTCAATTGAATGGTAACAAGGCGACAATTGGCTCAAACTTCACAACTTGATCCAGAATTTGCATATGAAATCCAAAGGCTAAGAGAACACTGCAATCCTTCAACTCATCCTACAGCTCTCACGTGTGACACGAGTATGGGTGAACCAAAAGGATATAGACAAGCTCTTACTATACCTCATTGGTATAACGCTATAAAAGAAGAATTACAAGCACTTTATACAAATAAAACCTAGAACTTGGTACCATGTCCAGTACATACTAATGTCATTGGCTCTAAATGGGTATTCAAGACAAAATTAAAAGAAGATGGTACTCTAGATCGATACAAGGCTCGTCTAGTAGCACAAGGATTCACTTACGTTTATGGCATTGACTACAAAGAGACCTTTAGTCCTATCATCAAAGTTACAACTATTCGGTTAATATTATCTATAACAGTCTCCTCCAATTGGTCCCTCAGGCAACTCAATGTTAAGAATGCTTTCCTTCATGGACACCTCAAGGAAATCGTATACATGGAACAACCACCTGGATTCAAGGACCCTCAACTACCTCACTTTGTGTGCAAGCTAAACCAGTCTCTTTATGGTATTAAACAAGCTCCGAGAGCTTGGTTTGACAGACTTTCACATTTTCTTCTTCAATTTGGTTTTCTTTGCAGTACAACTGATTCTTCTCTTTTTATGTTTAAAAATTGCTCTACACCCGTACTAATGTTAATTTACATTGATGACATTGTCTTGACAAGGAATAACAATCAGGTCCTTCAATAACTCCTTGATGCTCTAGGGCGTGAATTTGCAATCAAAGATCTTGGTCAACTAAAGTACTTCTTATGATTTGAGGTACAACATTTTTAAGGAGGACTCATATTATCCTAAAGCAAGTATGCAAAGGATCTTCTTACTCGAACTGGACTATGTAATAGCTCACATTTCAACACTCCCATGGCAAAAAAAGCTCAACAAACTGATCAAGATAATACTCCAATAAATGCAAAAGACTATCGAAGCATAGTAGGAGCTCTTCATTATCTCACTCACATAAGACCAGACATTGTTCATGCAATAAACAAAGTATGCCAACATGTACAACAACCAACCATGTCCAATTTCAAAACAATCAAGCGAATTTTATGATATGTGAAGGCACCCTTCACTTTGGATTGTACTTCTCATAATAAAGCTCTCATAGTCTTTATGGATTTTGTGATGCTGACTAGGCAAGGTGTCCAATCACAATAAGAAGCACCTCTGGCTATTGTATTTATTTAGGGAGCAATTGTATCTATTGGTCCTCTAAATTGCAACCAACATTAGCCAGGTCAAGTTCAGAAGCTAAGTATCGCGCCATGGTAGTGGCTACGACAAAAATTACTTTGATTACATTTCTTCTTCGAGATATTGGTGTTTGCCTTTAACATCCTCTGCAACTTTTTTCAGACAACTTGAGTGCCTTGTACATAATGGTTAACCCTGTCTTTCATCCTCGGTCAAAGCACATTGCCATTGATTATCACTTTGTTAGAGCAAAAGTGGCTCTTGGTATTCTGATCACACGATTCATTAGATCATCCCATCAAATTGCTGATATCTTTACAAAGCCCATAACCAAGCATTCCTTTCAACTTTTCAGAAGCAAGCTTGGAGTTCATCTTATTCCCTTCAAGTTGAAAAAGGGCGCAGAAGAAGATACATCTGCAGCACTCATGTTGTATAGTTGTCCACATGATGACTACCATCAACAACAAAATTATTTTTAAAAGTTATCCACTACAGCACTTACAACACCCAAGATAATTGTCTACATTAGGACCATGCTCTGCAAATTCTCTTTGTTTTATTCTTCTGCATACTGGCCCACCAACAACTAGAATGCATGATTCTTATTTTTAATACTCTTCCTCCAAACTCTGTAGCACTCAAGATGGCTGTCCACGATGACCATATTCACATTCTTCTTTTTAGTATGTTTCGGCCACACTGCACCAATATAGTGCACTTCTAACAGCTAGAAAACAATATTCTTTCTTCAGCTACAATCGCTCTTGTATAGTTATATGTATAGAGGCTGCTACTCTTTGTTATTAAATTAAGGATATTTATTTTTGCTTCAGTTTCTATAAGTTCCACATAAATGCTTGTCCCAAACTATTATTCCTGTCACTGGATGCAATAATATAAATAAAATTGCAATGTGAAGCTTTATTACTACTAATTGGACCATTACTCCTATAATTACTTCTTTAGACCACTCTCAACAAAAGCTCTTCTGATCAAGAACTTGTCCACATTTAACTGACAGGAATAAAAAATGCCACCATTCATATATTATCAAGTACGTGCTTTATCATTATGCTTTCATTCCATATAAAGGCTTACTCTATTTTTATCGACGAAATTGATGTAGTTATTGGATCATAATTGTTTTAAATTGATGCAATTGCTCAATCATAAATATTTTAAAGAGAACACAAAACCTTTTTTTTTAATTCTAACTTCTACGTGGCTAGATTTGAGGTGGGAGTAAAGAGGTCCATGAAAGTCCCTATGATGGTACATTAAAAATTACCGACCAAAATGACTAAATATTTATGGTGCCTTTGATATTTTAGGAAATTAAACTTGACATGCATTTCAAAAATTTTCACAGTATTTATCTTTTTATTTTGGAATATTTTATAATATTTATTGTTAAAATGACAAAACAAAGTGTAAACTAAGTTTCATATATTTTTATAGTTGTGCCAAAGCCATTAAACAACAAAAAATTATCCAAACCAACAAGACATTGAACCGATTGTGCACTTTAGGAATTAAAAAAAAAAGACCAATACAATACATTGGCATGTTAAACCTATAAGCAATAGCAGTTAATGTTGTATCTTTGCATATCAAAGAAGTACATGCTTCCCTCCATACCAAATTTGATTGAAATAAATCAAGAATAAACAAGAGAATAAAGATGCCAGGAGAATCAGTATGTACCTGAACAACACAGAGATGTGGACCGTGGCTTGATGCCAATTAACTGAAGAGAGAGCTTCAAATTGAGATTATATTCCATTAATGAGCAGTCTTCTCTTCTTTTTCATCATTGAGCTAACTTGATCCTGCAGTTCTTCAAATATTGGATGAATACCGCACTTCAACACTTCACCGTTGAACCGAAATGTGGCCTTGCATATATGGCCAATATCATGTGATGTGTTTTGATACAATAGTAACAAGAAGTCTGATTGAGGGTTTCGATAAAAACAAATATTATGATAATAATCATTTTGGTGGACATGTCCATACAAGTCTGTTAAGATGGCAAAACATTTTACATACAAAGGAGGAGCATTGAATGCAAGAACTGCACATAGAGAAAAACCGATCAGCCGGTTATTGGGGTCGAGTGTGATGGACAGAGATGGTCCACTCTCACTCTTATACATCATCCTCTCCGGCATTCCACTACCAGCTATATATAACCGACATTTTCTCTGTATAAATAAAATAAAAACAAAACCAATTTAGATTATATGATAGTTTTAATTGATTTTTATGAAGTCAGCAGAGCAGATAAACAGAGATACCACCTTATCATCAGACAGGTGTGCTTTCAATACATGGTCGGCAAGTCTTATAGATTCCTCCTGCTTTAAACTAATGCAGTCACACAATATTAAATGACGTGTTGGCAATACAACAATTGATACTGATTCTAGACAAGTGCAATTTGATGCTTGTAAGATTTCTAGAGCTGATGGAAGTTCTGGTAAAACTTCAAGTCTCTTGCAATCTTTAAACTAATGCAGTCACACAATATTAATTTCGGAAGTTTATTGATGCTAGCAGGTATGCTCTTGAAATTATTTCCAGTTAGGTCTATCCCTGCCAATGACGTTACATTGTACAGACCTTTTGGAAATTCTAACATATGACAGCCGCTAAGATTAATATGATGTAAATTGGGCAAACCAATCAAAAGAGGCAATTTCAAACCTTCACAACCAGAGCAATTCAAATCCTCCAATTTATGCAATTAATTAATGGACTCAGGTAATTCTTGTATGCCACTATTAGCTGCATTAAGCCATCTTAAATTATGTAAATTTCCAAACTTCTCTGGGAATTGATAGAGATTCACACATTTTGACACATCAAGATATTCTAGAGATTCACACATATGCCACTACCACCTGCATTAAACTCTCTCAAATTTTGTAAATTTTCGAGCTTCTCTGGGAGTTGGTGGAGATTCACACAATTTGACACCTCAAAACATTTAGGAGATTTGAGATCACAAATGGAGTCTGGGAGAGTTACCAACCTTGAGCATTCCTTCAAATCAAGACTTTGGAGACCCTTTACAGACATAATTTTCGGGGTTATTTGCCAAATTATGGTAAAAAAAAATTTTCTTACTCAAATTATGATACTTTTAAAAGTAATTTTTTTTTTTTTGTGATTTATGAACCTATTACCTAATTTAGGGTATTTTTGACTGAGATAGAGGATAGAATTATGTCAAAATTTTATGGGCCATACCGCCATTGTCAGTGGCGGTATGACCACTTTTTTTTTCGAATTTCTTTGGGCCATACCGCCACTAGCAGTGGCAGTATGACACCTTTTTTTTTAAATTTTTAATTTTTTGTTTTTTATTTTAATTTCAATTTTTTTATTTTAATATTTTAAATTTTTTTAAAATTTTGGGCAAATTTTTTTATTTTTATTTTTAATTTTTTGTTTTTTAATTTTAACATTATTATTATTATTTTATGTGTGTGTGCATGAATTTGCATGGATTGTCATTGGCCGTTATGACTTTTATGCATTGAAATGTATTGAAATGACCATTATAGCCTAATTTTTTTTATTTTAATAATGATTATGATTAATTAATTATAATAATATTAAAATTAATATCATAATTATAATAATAATATTATGATTTTTTTATTTTTTTATTTTAACATTATTATTATTATTATTATTATTATTATTATTATTTCATGTGAGTACATGAATTTGTATAGATTGTCATTGGTTTTTATGCATTAAAATGTATTGAAATGACCATTATAGGCTAATTTTTTTTTTATTTTATAATGATTATGATTAATTAATTATAATAATATTAAAAACAATACCATAATTATAATAATATTATGATATTTTTGTTTTTTGATTTTAACATTATTATTACAATCCAATAAAAAAAAACTTAAAATATTAAAATAAAAAAATTAAAATTAAAAAAAAGGTATGGCCCAAAAATTAGAAAAAAAAAAGTGGCCATACCGCCATTGACAATGGTGGTATGAACCACAAAATTTTGACAAAATTTTCTCTCCCTTCCACCTCAGTTAAAATTACCATAAACTAAGAAATAGTTTCATAAATCACCATAAAAAAATAATTACTTTTAAAAATACCATAATTTGAAAAATAAATTTTTTTTTTACCATAATTTGATAAATAACCCCAATTTTCGCAAGCAATTATTCTATTGTATCGTTGCTTAAATACAAATTTTCTATATTATGCGGAATCTCCAAAAGACGACGAAGACTTTTGCAGCTTCTAAGATCTAGTATAGTAAGCTCGCTCTCAGCTTTAACCGACCAACAAATCTCTTCTAAACTTGAACATTCATCCAATTTTAAAAAACAAAGATCCCAACATCATAAAAATGCACAAAGATTAGGTCCCTGGAGCCACTGAGATCAACCCGTTTCAAACTTTTGAGGCTCTGTCAACATGGAAAACAAGAAAACACTATCGGCGCTCATAAACCATAAATAAGAGCACTGTTCATTTTCTTCATATCTATACTCAGATCCCTTGCCTCCAAACATAGTATTTGAAGAATTCAGGTTGGTTAGGTTTAATCATATTTTTAACAATAAAAACTGAAATGAACTGAACTTATTTCGGTTTTTCAATCCTAAAACTGAAGTAAAATAATTTACAGGCTGAATTAAACCGAATTGAAGTTGGCTCGGTTTAGTTTTTTGGTTTCCTATTATTTTACTCACCCCTAATAGCTATTAAGTGTTATCAATGATTTTCATTTTTATGTTATAAATAACTTTTAAAAATTAATACAAAGAAATACATAAACTTTCAAATATCAGAATTCTTGAATAAAAATATTTTAATTTGAATATAATAAATAATGTAATCTTGTGTAAAAATTAATAAGTAAAATATCTAACACTACCATATCATATAAAAGGTATACTTTAATCTCTTAATGGAAAAGTTTTATGTGAATTGCAAAATTATTAGTTTGTCAAATTTTCAAAATTTTAAAACTATTACTCCCTCAATTCCAAACTAATTGTTATTTTTTCAAATATTTTTTTTAGTTATTTGTCACTTTTATATATCCAATACAACATTAATTTTTTCTTTCTAATTTTCTCCTTGTGTTAACCTTATCTATATTAATTGGTTTTCTAAAATTTTATAAGTTTTGCTAATATTTTTAAACTGTTGGAGTACTAAGATAAAGTGGGAGTGATTGAATTAAACAATATGAATTGAGTATTAGAATAGGTGGAAGTGTAAGTGGAGTAAGAGAATATGCTCCAATTATTTTTATAGCAATAAGTAATAAATTTTGAATATATGTAGAGAAAGGTAGTTTAGTCCCATTTAACTATTTTTTCCTAATAATTAAGCTTGTTAAATATTTTCTAAATCAAAAGTGAAATACTAAAAAACCACAATTAATTTGGAATGCAATAAAAGAAAAAAAAAAAGAAAAGAGTTAATATACCTTATTCAAATTTCCAAGTTCCTCAAGCTGGCTATATGGCATGTGAAATTCAACAAGACTGTGTGGATAAATATTTGAATGGGTAATATGGCCACTCCAGGTATCTTAGTTTGCCACGGCCATTACCAAAAAGTAATTTTGATGAATCAGTAAATATTTGGAGGAATCTCAAATCATGCACCTGTTTGAAGGCTTTACAACTTATTTCAATATTTTCTCTAATCCACCATATATTTAGTAATGTGCCTTCTTGCAGTCCCCTGATAACCAAAAACAGAGAAAACAAAAATACATAAGCATATATATATATATATATATGTGTGTGTGAGCGACCTTATTTCGAAGGGACATTCTAAGGGACATGACAACTTTGCCGAATGGGACATCCGTTCTATTTACGGGACAGGGACAAATATTTGGTCTCGGGGGGATGCGAGATGCTTTTGTGTTTGGAATAGCCACCCGGCTTTTAGAAAACCAGGAAAAGATGAACGGGACGGCATCAGGTCACTCAACGAGTATCATCCCCAGCAGAGAGTCTGAGCCTAGGAGATCTCATATACTTTTTGAATATTTCTCATTTTAATACTCAATACGTGGCTACTGCAGAACCCTAGTTTTGGTAATGACAATTGATATATATACATTCACACAAGCACATTGATAATAACGGAAAGTGCGAGAAATTCAGCGTAATAATTTACAAGGCTTTCATAGTAAATACATATAAAAGAGAAAAAGTGCGGAAATATAAATCTAGTCCTAATCTAGAATACACCTGCAAAACATAGGTTAAAACAGCTGTGTGCAGTTCCATCTATTCATCCACTCGGACAACATATAGGCACAATAAAGATGATTGATGCATCATGAATGATTAAACAAATGCATGTAGTTTATGCTTTAGTAGGAGTTATTATAAAGCATTTCTAAATGATAAGATAAATAGTAAATAACGATGACTGCATCGTTGGACCACAATATCAAAGCTCTAGCTTAGATAAGGAGCTTTCGTGTTTATTGATGCATATTGATGCAAAATGACAATTAATTATAAGCAAACAAAGCAGAGATTATTCAATCAGCATGAAAATTGCCAGTCTCATCACACAATCATAATAATTTCTCAACTACTGGCAGTAATAAAATAAAATGCAAGACAGTAAAATAAACGTGCAAAAATGATTAATTTGTCCTCAGATTCGACTGAGCTTGTTTTGTGTTTTTGAAGCTTTAGCTTTGAGAGATTTTCAAGATTTCCTCATCGAGAGGTTGAAAATGACGTGTGTAAAGAAAATTTGTACACCTATGAAGCATGCTTTGACAAAGATGAGGGTGCGTTTGGTGCAAAAGTGGTATAAAAATCCTACGAAAAATGTAGAAAGTGGGCTAAAAGTGTGTAGATTAGGGCTCCTAAGCCTTTAATATGACAGTGTTTTAGTGTGTGTGTGGCTCTTGCCTTAGCTCTGGCCATCACTCTGTAGGCTCTTGCCCTCACTCCTAGGCTCTTGGCTTCTTTCCTAGGCTCTTGCCTTCTTTCCTAGGCTCTT
>CATIWM010385777.1:0-18378 GCA_949671775.1 Mallotus repandus
TATATATATATATATATATATAATGAGAGGAATTTTAGATGATAAAATGGCTTTTAGTGACGGGCAAATTGTACTATTATTGCAGAAAATTCATTGTTAAAGTGTCATTTATTGAGAAGAAAAATTGAAATAATGAGGGTACATTTCATTACTAAGTATCTCTTCAATGTTGGAGCCATTATATTATAGTGATGGAAAATTTCATCATTAAATATCATATCATCACTATTATATTTAACGAGGGGAACTATTTTCCGTCATTAATTACTTTTAACTAGAGAGGCAATGACAAGGGCTATGACGGACTTTTTATCGTCATTAAAGAGTTTTAATGACGGTTTTCATACATTTAGTGACGGAATTTTCTCTCGTTTTTTCAGTTTTCTTGTAGTGATTAACGATTATAGGATTCGAATCATGTATCTCAAAATACCTTTAAAAAAGAATTACTACTTAATCATTCCTTCATTAGCAAGCACCTCAATTTATTAAAAGTATAATTTAGCAACACTTTTTTGCATCATTTTAGGTATTTGAATGATTTTTTTTCAAATTGAAATTAATTTTTTTATACATCTAAGCTAAGGTAAAAGTATTTACATGCTACATTTTTTTTTAGTAAATTAAAGTGTTAAACTGATTAATCTATAAGTTGAATGGGCAAATTAGTAAAATATGATAAAATTAAGGGCCACATATGAATGAAGTCTATTATCATTATTATATAATGAAAAATGTCGAACACATTTCTTTGGTTAATTGTGCATGTCTGGATCTACATACATGCATGCACGAGAAAGAGAAAGGTCGAAGGTGGGTGAGTAAGGGCATGGGAAGAGGTAAATGAAGAAGACAACATTAGACATGGGAGTAGGTTAGTATCGCCATCTCTTCACGTGAAAAAATGTCAGTTTATGGTTTGGCATCAATGACCAATGATCCATGAACATCCATGGCATCCCATGTGTGTGTTTGATAAATAAGTATGATTAGTGCTCTTTTTTATCACCCTAAATTTACGTCTTTGATGTTGCCCATGTGGGCAGTTGGGGCTTTTTGATTAATCTCCAAAAAATTTATAAATTTACTTACTTGAACTTAAACCAAATTATGCAAGACTTCTCCATTAATTTAACATTCATTATTAGACATTTCCATGTGCACATTGTACCTACATATATGTATTACTAGAAATTTGGGTTGTGATTCATCAAATCAAGTACATACAGTATTTATTTTTGGAATAACTCATATTTCCCCTGTACTTTCATTATTTTCTAACTTTTATTCCTACACTTTTATTTATATGAATTTAGTTTTTACATTTTTATTATTTATATATTGAGTCCCTACACTTTTATTTTACCATACATTGGGTTCTTAATTTAAAATTAATACACTTTTATTTTGCTGTATATTAGGTCTTTTAAGGACCCAATTTATGACAAAATAAAAATGTAGGAACTAAATCCATATAAATAAAAATATGAGGGTAAAAGTTAGAAAATAATAAAAGTGCAGTGAGAAAAATATGGGATATTCCACTCTCTATATTTTGATGAATTCAAATAAAAAAGTAAAAGTATATATTTGACCATTTATATTCTGTTTTTTTTTTTTTTAAATATTATGTGTTATGACATATATCACAGTCCTTTTTTATTAATAGAAAAATCATAAAATTTAAATATTAATCTACAATATAATAGAGTCTTATCTTTTTAAGTTAAATAAAAATTAATTTACAAATTAACAACGGTAGTTTGAATTCATACTATCATAATTGTTTTTTTTAAAAAGTTACTACTTGCAAAGCTATTTTTGACTTTGAGACCCATACATGAGTGGGATGATAGGCACCTAATTAAGAGAATATGTCAACATCAAATTTCCTATAGTATGAACACAACTTTTCGCTTTTCCAGCAACAATTAATTGATGTTCGTGATATAAGTGTATAATGCATAGGTTTTTAGTTAGCATAATGTTGTAGTTAAGTAGAATAAACGTTAGTCTTAGATTATAGTGGTCCCTAAGGACAACAAAAGATGAGATTATTTTACTTATGGTGCTAATTAATTAACATGTTGAGACCCATAATCTAGGAAATGTAAGTTAGTTGCATGTGTGAATTGTATATCTTATAGTTATAATGAAGTTGCCTAAGCTCTTAAGATCACCATGTTAGGTTTACGTAAAGCAAATTTAGATGGGCAATAACATGACCATCTAAAGCAAATTTAGCTACACTTAAGGTGCCTGCTACTCTTTATTTAGTGTATGCACCAAAGCCCTCATATAATATGGAAAACTTTTTTTTTTCGATGCGGGAAAAAAAGTATCGAATTTTCTCACAATATCTATAAGGACTAAGCCGTTAAATCAAGATAATGCGTGCATATATCATGCAAATCCTTGATTCTATATATTCTAGTTGTACTAATAACAGCATAGACTTTGAAATTTTTCTACCTATCGATATTGTTTGAAGACAAAGGTAAACTAACCCTTTCGCAAAGATTTACTGTGCTACATATTTTATAATTTTAAACTAATCGATATTTCTGATCAGTGATCTAGCTGAGTGTGCTATCATTTTGCATATAAAAAGTTTTACGTGTTTTAATCTTTCTTTTCGAAGATTTAGAGAATTGTACTTGAGCTTTTTCTTGTGGTTTTCTATCTCAGATTACATGTAGATTTCAATTCCACTGTGTTTTGTTCTTTTCTTTAACAGGTGTTTATAAAAACATCATTTCGGATGTACATGTACCAATGCACAATAAATATGTTGACAGTGTTTAGAGTGCTGAGGATTATACCACTTATAACCTCCGTATTGAATATTTAAAAGGGAAAGACTGCGATAATCAATTCATATAACTTCCGTATTAACTAAAAAATCAAAGCACCAAGGCTTTTATACTTATCTCTCAAGCAAAAGCTTGTAGAGCCACTTATTCATGCATGCATTTTCTTTTTCATTTTAGAGTTTATTCGGCTCAATTTATATTAATCGGAGCTATCCAACATCAAAGTATACTATACGCGATAATTGAATGAATGATATGTTTATGATTCTTGTTATATTTTGCTTTGGTTTGTTTGGTCATTATGTGATGAGTCCAACGCCAAAGGGGATTATTCTGTCATTCAGCCGTACATTTTTTATCCAAAACAAAAATGAAGAAAGAACTGCGGAGAAATCATCATTCAGCAATCGCACAAAACCAACAGGATAAGAAGGGCAGTGTAGGGCTAATCTTGGTGCATTTCACTAGAAGAAGAGAAAAATAGCTAGTAAACAAGAAAAAGGTATTTTAGTAAATCTACAATATTAATGAACGTATTTTTAGCTCTCGTCTCATTTTCATGGAGTCTATCTACACTATTAGTGAAGGTATTTTCAGTTCTTGTCTCATTTTTATGGAGTTTTTTTGTTCTTGATGTGGAAATTTATTTCTTTTTTTTAAGAATTTTTTATTTGATTTACTCAAAATCCAAATAATTCTTCACAAAATTTTTATTTTTGTCAAAGCAAACATGATGGCCAGTATTTTGCAGAATGGATCAATATTTTGGTCTAATGTATCTAGTTTCAAGCGCTTGACCGGTCCTCATACTTTTTTGGACTTTATTTTTTGAGTGTTTTTCTGATATAGTGCAAAATTTCTACTGTCAAAAATGTCATAGTTGTGTTAATAAACTTCTATTTTATCTAGTGATAAAATTTTTGAGCTATCATGCAGAGTTGATGTGTAATTTGCTGTTACCTTCAAAACATATCAGCCTCTTCTTTTTATGTACACCTATTTCTATTTAATGAAGTTCCATTAGCCCAAAAAAAAAAAAGCATTTTTGGCTATAACTTTTAATTATATGGCAATCTATTAACAAAACAAATAATTACACTTTGCCATGTGGTTATGATACTAGAGGAAGAAAAAAAAACATTAAAAACTGTGCAAAATCCGGCAATTGAGATCCCACAGCACAGACCAGAGGACACACCAACTCCTTTATCGGCCATGTGCATTCTCTGCTTCCACCAATTGACAAACCAAAAACAAGAAGTAAATTTTCCAACGGACAAAATGGCAACAAATGTTCACTTTCAGGAAAGTTTCTTTGTTTTTCTTTCTTATTTTTTTTTTTAAAAAAAATTACTGTGGTCAAAAGGTGGAGAACAGAGAGATGTGTGACTGAACCTGAACTGATATGGGTGAAGGTTTTCTGAAATCTTTTTTGGGTTGGTTTTGTTTTCATGTTTGAATTTGTGTATTAAATTTCTTGGGTTTCATCTTGAGAGTCTAGAGGGAAACAAGTGTCTTCTCCACCAGTATTCCATAGGAAATGTGCATAATTGCCTGCATGGTACGTGTTTGTAGGGTCTGCATCGATGGCTTTCAAGAACGTTTCTTCTGCTGCCCATAAATCGTTTCTTATTCTCCACAGAAACGTTGCATATTTACCGTGTGCTTCTGCATCTGGTGGCTCCACTGCTATTGCTCTCTTAAAATACTCTTCTGCTCTGTTTACAACACCCAAAAACACATACATAATAATCAGAATCATTTCCACAAAAAAGAATCATAGTCAACTACTACTTTAAGCAAGTTGATTGAAGATCTTTTCAAGCAAAGAAAGCGCGTAGTTTATCACGCGCAGAATGTGATCAACTATGAAAGGAAAGGAAAGCAAACTACACCACATATTTTCTATCAAAGATTCAAGAAAAGCATAAAGCCAAACATAAGCAAGATGACAGAGAAATATTACAACTAGAATAAACTTGGAAGATATTCCAAGTTTACAGGCCACCAGACAAGAACTTCTAACTAACAACTTGGTAAAATATCACACTAATAATGATAATGAACAAGAACTTCTAACTAACAACTTGGTCAATATTTTTACCTGTCATATTCTTGAGTAACGAGGCAGAGGAATTGAGCATAATTGGTGAGGAGGAGAGGATTATTAGAGTCCTGTGATAATCCTGTTTGATATACCAACTCTGTTCTTAAATAATCTGCATAATCATCAGACGCAACATTTGCTTTGATCGGCGAAATAAATCTCTGCATGGTCTCATGATCAAGAGACTCGTCTCTTAATGAAGCTTGCATTTGCCGAGCTTCATCTACAATTGAATTCCATAAACTTAACTCTTCTTCTCTAGTTGCTTGCTCTGACGCCGACTCAGCTTCCCCTGTAGTCCCTGGAGATGACAATTGTGAAATACCATCAGGGACTATTGTTCTAAACTGGTCCGCCCCATCGAACCATCCATCACCACCATCAGTCCCACTGGAAATCGGGCGAATCTTACCACCACCGCCATTGTTACCACCGATAGAAGTGGATTTACCGCCAGAGGAAGACACCGAAAACGCCTTCAGTGATGAAGAATCAAACTTTTGATTACTTTGGTCTTGAGTGTCAAGAACTGATACGCTTTCTGTAGTAGCTGCATAAGCAGCAGGTGGTGGCGAAGCTGCAATTGCAACGTTGCTGCCCATAGAATAAACTGTAAAGTTGGCAAGCAGAATCATCACATAAACCATTAGAGTAGGTGTATGTGAGAAAACTTGCTGAAATAACCAAACGAAAGACGCATGCATTTCTTTTTGGACACGAACAAGAACACCCTGTAAATCTTCGGTAAATAACAACTCTCGCATCTGCAAAGTATAACTATGGAGCTCTCGAATTATAAAAACCATGGAAGAGAAGGCCTTTTTAACCGAACAATATGCAGATTCCCCTGCTTCCCTGAACCCATCTTCCCATTGGATCTTTCTCTTTATCATCCTAAGAGAAAGTGGAAGGTCGACACTGTTCGCCTTCCGCTCAATACTTGAGGTAATAACATCTATCTCAGACCAATCTGGTGAATCTTGCTGAATTTCTGGCCATGGCAACTCTATAGAATCCAGAAAAAATTGTGTTTGATTCTGTGAATTGAAAGATTCTTCATTGATTCTTTCATGATTCTGGGACTGTGAGCTACTAGCAGAATCATTATCTGAATCCAGCCGGTTATCATCATCATCTGATAGCTGAAATCTGAGCGCCAATTCTTGAATTTTCTTGGCAAATTCTTCATCAGAGGAGGCATCTAAGCTTGCACTGCAGGCTCTCTTAATAGTGTTGGTTCTTGATTTAGATTTCAGATGCTCAAAAGAACGAGACCTGTGAAGTTTTGTAGATGAAGCACTAAAAAGGGAAAAAGGGTCTGTTCTGTGCACGTATCGACACACAAGACTTCCAGCTCCAGCTCCATCAAAACGGCATCGTCGTTTAGCAGAAGGGGAAGAAACAGCAGAGGCTAAAGTCTGAGAGGAAGACGGAGAATGAGGTACAACAGGCTGTGACCATTGAAAACAGGTGGAACCCGCTACCTTCACTCCCATTTTTTTTATCACCAAAACCTCAGGAAAAGTTTCAGAGAAAACCAAAAAAAACTTTAAAAAAAAGCTAAAAACTTTGCATCTAAACTCCTGAAAAAATCATCAGATCTGATAAAAAGTTTCTTGCTTTTGTGCTTTTTACTCCTCCAACCTGAAACGAAACAAGAGGGGAAAAAAAATCAATCTTTCAAATGATTCAGCGAGAATTTGAAGCACAAAAATAGCAATTAAATCTTCCCATAACTAATCGTCATTACATTTCCACAAATATAGGATCAAGAAAACGAAACTCAAAAAAATCACGCAAATCAACGGACTAATAAGAAAGATCCAAGAAACGGAGAATTTGCACCACCCACCTCGATGCAAATCTTTGGGGATTCTTTTGAATTGGTCCGGCGAGAGAAAGGTAAAGTTCCGGCGAGGAGCAGTAAAGCGAAGTACGAACCGCAACTTCACTTGATTAGTATTAGAAGACGAACAGAGAAAGGAGTCTTCATATATATAGTCAGACTCACATATCAATAAGTCGCTGGCTCGCTGTAGCTTTGTCAATTAAAAAAATAAAATAAAATAAAATAAGAAAAAAAATCTAACGGAGAAATGCCAGTTAAAAACAGCGTAAAACTCCTCATATACCCAGATAAATGGGAATTCGGGTATCCGGTCGCTAGAAGACAAAAGCCAGTTGGTTAGGCAATAAAAAATAATTAATAATATATTGTTAATTTTATTAATTTATTTTTTCGATTAATAAATTAATTATTTTAAAATATTTTTTATGAATATTTTTTATTCGATTTAGTAAATAAATAAAAATAAAAAAGTATTTATGATTTTTATTTTAATAAATTTAAATATTTATATATATATATATATTAAATATTAAATTTTAAAATTATTAAATAAAAAATTTAATAAATATCAGTATTCATTTTAAAATTTAATGTGTCATATCGTTAAAAATTTTAATTTTTATTAAATATAAAATATTTATTATATATTTATTTAATATTATTATATATATTTTAATATTATTTAAATTCTAAAAATATTTATACACTGCATATTTTTCTACTAAGTTAAAAAAAATCTAACAGAGAAATGCTAGTTAAAGACAGATTAAAACTCTTCACAGTCACAGATAAATGGGAATTCGGGTATCCGGTCGCTAGAAGACAAAAGTTGATTTGTTAGGCAATAAAAAATAATTAATAATAAATAGTTAATTTTATTAATTTATTTTTTTCAACTTATAAATTAATTATTTAAAAATATTAATATTTTTTATTAGAATTAGTATATAAATAATTTTATTTTAATTTGAAAAAAAATTATTAATAAAAAATGTTGATAAATTTTATAAATTTAAATATTTAAATAATTATTGTATAAATTAAGAAAAGTCAAGACATTTGATTAAAAATTGGTTGATTTCTAACCTTTTATTCTCTTATTTTTCGGTCATAACACTTAATTATCTAGACTAATTATTAAAAAAATAAGTAATTGCACTTGTATCGTAATTGTTTCTTTCAATTGCAAGTTTATCCAATAACTTTATAAAATTTTTATTTTTATTTATTTTAACATAAGTAGTAAATAAATATACAACCTTATAATATTTGATACTTATAAATAAAATAAAATAAAACTTAAACTAATCGAATATTAAATTTATTGCATTGAATTAATCTTTTAATTTTGCTCCTCATGGATAAAAATATTTAATAATTAAATTTCATATATCAAGTTTTAAATATTGCCATTACATCTTGTATTTAAATAAATATTTAAATAAAAAATAAATATATTTCTAAAATAAAATAATATGAATCTATAAGTCAATATTTAATTTTTAATTTTAACAATTTTAAATTTAATTTAAATCATTTTTTGTAATTAAAATTTTATTTAATCAGTTAGACAGAACAATTTAATTAAATTCCTAAAATATTAAAATTATTTTATATTCTACACAAATTTGTTTGAGTTAAAACTTCAAACTCATAATTAATTAAAACACTTTTCTAAAATCTAAATTAAAATTAATTCAAACTAAAAAAGAATTTACTTTAAACAATTGAACATAAATTTAGATATTAAAAATATTAGAGACATTTGTGGGAAATAAAATTTTACATTCTTAAAAATCAATCAATATTTTTAGACTGTTGCTATAATACGAATTTTTATATTTATATAAATAAAATTAAAATAATTAGATTAATTTTTATTTAATTATAATCATTAATTACTTTTATATATTAATATTTATAAAATATTTCAATAATTATAATTAAATAAATATTAATCTAGCAGTTCTAATTTTATTTATATAGATTCAAATATTTTTACAGCTAATATATCATTTATAATTATTTTGATCAAATTTTTGTAAAAAAATAAAAGAAATTGTATTAAAAATGTAAAATTAGTAAAATGTTAGGAGTTGTTATTATTATATAATTGACTCTTGGATCGGGTCCGGGTCAATTGCCAACAAGTAAGGTAAGTGGAAAGCTGTGACCACGGAGAGTCCTACGCGGCTTCATTCACGGACATCTGGATCTCATCTGGCCTTTTAGAACTGCCACGTGTTCAACCGACCTTAATCTCTCTTTTCAATTCGTTCTTTAAAACCGTGATTCCACCGACTCTCGACATGAGTTTTATGCCACGTGCCGGTTACCTTTTCTTCTCTTTTAACATTCGATTTTTTTAAATGAATTTGCAAGATTTTTGCACTTTAGTCCTTCGAGCCTTCTTGAATATCAGATATATACTTACAGCTTACAGCCATAGGCAAATGTTATGTTTTAGAAATTTATGAAAACAGATTCTTTGTATATCTTCAAAAATTTTAGTAATACATTGAATATTTCTTCAAAATCAATATTTTTTTAATTCTTCAAAATCAATATTCTTTTTAATTCTTCAAAAATTTGGTAGTGCGTTGAATATGTCTCCTTTGTTTTATGGAAGAATAGTTTTTTGTGTTGAATTCCAAGAATAAGTTTTAAAAATAAAATTTCAATAATAATTACTTAAATTTTAACATTTAGCAACATATTTTTTGGTTTTTTAATCTTTTTTAAACTTTTATTGTCATTTCTTACTATTTCAAAAAAAATAAGCTTTCTTAGGAAAAAATAAAAAGATTATACTCTGTGGTTGGATGTCTCGGATTTAAATTTTATGTATCAAAAAAAGTGCTGAAAATTTAACTCAAATTCTAAAATAGTCAGAGCCTTTATGGCTATCATATACCAAGAACATTAGATGAAAAAAATTTCTTCAGAGAAAAAATAAATTACTCTTTGAGTAAAAATAACTAATGGCTTTATTTTTGTTAAGAACACCAATAACTTTATTTCAAAATAGAGTACTTCTTCAGTACAAACTCCTATTACATAAAAAATAATAAGAAAAAGAATCAAAATAATAAAAAAAAGAATCAAAAAATAGCTTCATGACATGAGTTTCCTTCAATTACAATGAATAAAATGTGATGTTTTTTTAAAAAAAAAAAAAATTGCTTAAGTTAATGGGAGGTGCAAAACATAACAAGATTAGAGAAATTTCCATTTAATAAGGAATATATAAAGAAATACTAATAGGGTGGAGATTTTTGCACTCCACTTATTTATAAATGCATTCTATATTTGACTTTTTATTAATTTAAATAACATAACTATCCTTACTCTTGAATAAATTTTTTATTCGTTAATACAACATTTAAATTTTTCATGTTTAATTGTTTTAGTGTATTATTTATTTTTTTAATATTCAATATATATTTAATTTTTTATATTATAAAAAAATAAAAATAAAAATAAAAATATTAATATTTACAAGTTATTAACTAAAAAATGTAGATTATAGGTTAAAATTTTAGGCACGGTGGATTTCATTATTTAATTATAAATTTTTATTGATTTTGATGTATTTTTAATTATTTAGATATTATTTTTTGAGATTTATTTTAATACAATAGGTTAATATCTAAAAATTTATTTATATTGTATATTTAATACAAAAATTTTAATATATGATTTATTTTCAAAAAAGTAATATTTAGAATCTAAAATAAATAATTAGAGAATTAATTATATTGATATTAGATTATAAAAAAATAAATATTATATGAATGATATTAGATTATATTTATATGACTGAGTTTGATAATTATACAAGGATATATTTAATTTTTTCATAAAATAAAATTCTTTACAAAAAATATTTTTGCAAGGTAAAATAATTTAATAAATAAAAAAATTTATAACAAGTGCAATTAAATATAATATTAAAAATATTTTAATTATTAAGTGGCTATTTTAAATAGAGGATGACTTTGTTAATTAGATAAAAAAAAATTATAAAAAAGAGAAAAATTCAAACATATAATTTATCAAAAAATATGTAATTTGTTGAATTAAAAAAGTTAACAAACAATGAAATTGACAGTGAAATTGAACTTTTTATAAAAAAAATTATTTTTAAATTATTCTACTTTATAAAGACATATTTATTTTTCTATAAAGAATTTTATTTTACGAAAAATCAAATATGGCGTTATTTGTCTTTTATAATCTAATAACAATATAATTAATCCTCTAGTTATTTATTTTATAGTCTAAGGATTAACTTTTTTGAAAATAAATTACATAGTTGAATTTGCAAATTAAACATACAATATAAATAAATTTTTTAAATATTAACATGTTGCATTAAAATAAATTTCAGAATATATATCCAAATAATTAAAAGGTACCAAAATTAATAAAAAATTATAATTTAATAATGAAATACAACATGCTTAAAATTTTAATAAAAAAATACATTTTTTTAGATTAACTTACAAGTATATAATTTTATTTTTATTTTTATTTTTATCTTTTTTTTTGCAATATCAAAAATTAAGCATATATTTAAAAATCAATAAATAATGTATTAAAATATAAAACATTTAAATGTTGCAATAGCCAATAAAAAATTATTCAAAAATAAGGACAATTATATCATTTAATTAATTAAAAAGTTAAATAATAAATATATTTATAAATAGGTAGAGTGCAAAAATCCCCACCCTTACTAATAATAATCATAATACAATTAGTAGATGGTCGTTCAATTTTATCATATAAAAGATAAATAAATAAATAAATAAAAGAGCATGTGCTAAATGTATATGGTACGTTAAAGCTTATATCTTCAAAAACTTTAGTAATACATTGAATCTTTCTTCAAAATCAATATTCTTTTTAATTCTTCAAAAATTTGGTAGTGCATTGAATATGTCTCCTTTGTTTTATGGAAGAATAGTTTTTTGTCTTGAATTCTTCTAATATATTTTCAACAATAATTACTTGAAATTTAACATTTGGAAATATTTTTTATTTTTCTTTATCTTTTTAAAATTTTATTGTCATTTCTAACCATTTCAAAAAATAAATAAGCTTTCTTAGGAAAAAAAATAAAAAGGTTATTCTTTGTGTTTGGATGTCTTAGATTCAAATTTTATATATGAAAAAAAAATAAGTACTTTAAATTCAACTCAAATTATAAAATAGTTAAAAAAATTTATAGCTATCAAATACCGAAAATATCAAATAAAAAAATAAATTACTCATCGTTTTTTTCTCTTTACATTTAAAAATAATAAGGAAAAGAATCAAATATAGCTTCATGACATAGAGTTTCCTTCAATTACAATGAATAAAATGTGATGCTTTTTTTTTTTAAAAAAAAATGTTTGCTTAAATTAAAGGGAGGTGCAAAACATAACAAGATTAGAGAACTTTCCATTTAATAAGGAATATATAAAGAAATACTAATAATAATCATAATATAATTAGTAGATGGTGGTTGAATTTTATCATATAAAAGAGGTGTTCAATTGATTATTGAATATGCGCATCATCACCATTGAATTATTGTCTTTTATGTCCATTTCCGTATCCACCTTACAAATATTAATAATACCTTCATAGTGTATAATAATCATCATTAATATTCAACTTGTTTTTCATGTCTTTTGTATGAATTATTATTTTTGTTAATTAACATATGCTTTTGTCTTTTTTTTGGGAGAATAATATAAGAAAAAATTAACTATTTAAATTATCCGACAAAAATTGTTCTTTTGGATTTGAATTATAGTATATATAATAGCGATAAATTAATTATAAGGAGGTTTTTATCATTCTTTTTGTCTCATTCGAATGGAATAGAATTAATAAAGGTTCAATAAACTGTAAATATTGATGATTTAAAAAATAATATAAGCAAAAAATCATAAACATTTTTTAGTCATGGTGATAAATTAATTATAAAAAAATTATTATTTTTATTATTTTATTCAGATTAAACTGAATTAATAAAGGTCCAATGAACCTTAAATATTATAACTTAAGAAATAATAATATAAACAAACAATCATAAACATTTTTGAATCATATGACTAGAAAAATACAATTTATTTCTAATTTTCTATATTATAATTATTATTTGAATCTAAAATTGCTTAAAAGATATTTTAAAAAATAATGTCTTTTCAATTTCTTTTGTAAAGACATGACAAATAAAATGAGGGGAAAAAATAAAATATCTAGTTGAGGCTTAAGAGGTGAGGTATTGACGGTCCAAAATGAAAGTAGAGAAATGGAGAGCTGCAGTCCAACTCCAAGTTGCACCTCCAATTTGTTTACATCAGGAGAAATTTAGTGGCTGACAGGGACATCAATAATATCAAATTGATTCAACTTTGATTTTCAATTGCAATATCTTTTTAATGGTTGAGATTAATTTAATCCTTTTTTAAAAAATATAGCTGTAGTCCAACATTTTTTCCTTAATAAAACTTCTGTCCTAATCGGGTAGATAACTATTTTTTATTTTTAACATAGAACAATAAATTTTGAAACATATCTATTTAGAATTGGTACTACTCCAATTACAATTATGTAATTAATTTTATATTACGATTTATTATATTGACATGAATTTAATTATCAACTCTCATTAAAATTATATTTATTATGTGTATATATGTATATACATATACACGTTTACGAGTCTTTCTAAAATTACAATTATCAAATGTCTTTGAAAAAATTTATTTTAATATGGCAAGCCTCCTTTAAAATTCAATGTCAATTATAAAAATTGCATTTATATTATTATGGTAAACCCTAATAGATATATATTGATTACATAAATCACATCAGTAGACAGTGTCAATTACAAAATTAAGTATATTCGAGTATAATAAATTATGATAAATGTGTTCCTCATAAGTAATCCAAGTGATAAAAAATGTGAACATCCAGTTTAGGGAGAACATGGTTCTCTCCCCCTTATAGTGTTGAGAATTAACCATTTGTATTAGTTAAAAAAAAAAAATATATATATATATATATATATATATATATATAATAAGTGTCTGATTATATAAGTTATATTAGTATGGTAATAATCAACAAAATTGAGTTCATGTTAATATGATAAATTCTATCTAATATATTATTGATTGCATATTATTTATTGGAGTCATGTCAATTCAAAGTCAATATATTTTAAATTTATTTTAATGTTGAAAATAAAAATTAATTAGTTATTGTAATTATTATTGCAATAAAAATACAATAAGTTTAAAAATTATGTTAATTTAATAAAAAATTAAATGAATTTTAAACTATATTATAAGGTCACGGATGAAATAGAATTTTTTATTTTTTGAAATTGATTCATTTAACAGTAAATTAAATGAAGGGATGTAATAATTTAATGGAGTAAATCATAAATGGTGTTATAGTAATTATAAAAAATATAGGGATCTAATAGTATAATAAATCAAATTTTAGGGATATTATAGTAACTAGCCCTAATATTAATAATTTAAAACTAAAATATTGAATTTTTTAATATTTTTTTATTTGAAATCAATAATATAAAAAAATTTCTTATTTATTTATGAAAAAAAAATTCAAAGGAAAGTCTCCATCAAATCATTGTTATTTAGTCAGTATCCATATTATTGCTTATCATCCGCATCATTATTATCTTTAAAGATTGGTTTTGCAAGTTGATAACTTATATTATGCATTGCTTAGTGGGGAAAAGATTAGAAAACTAATTAATATTATAGCATGCGCAATTTCAGCACTTTTTTTTAATGCTAAAATGGTGTGCGAATATTAGGATGCAATTTCTTTTATCAAATAAGACAGTTTTTCTGAACTAATATGGTTGAATTACGAATACTATAAGGGGAAGAAAGAGAATAAGGATTGAAATTCTATTATCTTTAATACGGATGTTCACACATTTTATCACTCAAACTATTTATGAGAGATAACTTCATAATTTATTTTATATTATATAGCAAAATTTTACTGCTTATTTATTAAAATTTAGACCATTTTTTTGTTAAAGCTATATAAAAAAAAACTCTTTTTACAATACATATGTATATATTTTTTATGATATTCTTTAGATATTCTCATTAGTTATTTATGAGATTTAAATTTTTTGTATAGAATATTTATAAAGATATTAAATTTATTAGTTTTTTTTAATCATGAATATTGAATTTTTTTTTGAAAAATGAATATTCAAAATTAAGTACTAATATTATTAGTTATTTTTAAAAAATGAATATTCAAAATTAAGTATATTATGATTAATTCATAAAGAAGGTAAAACTATTTCAATAATTATTTAACGAAAATTGCACACATTATAACTCAAATTAAAAAGTCCTCTAAAGGAAAGTTAATAGTCTTTTGCTAACTTATTAAAAAAATATCTTTTGCTAACTGATTTTAACAATTGTTAATAAATTTATCTAGCTATAATTTTTACGATGAGATTCATTCTAAAAATTGAAAAGTTAGATGAATAGAAAATATAATTATTTTTTATCATGAAAAGGTTGATTTTATTGAATAAAACACAATAAATTATATAAAAATTAATTTTTTTAATATTTTAGTAGGATTATATTCCCTTTGTCTCATAATATTTGACAAATTTTTATCTCCACACATATTAGAAAAATTAATTAATTATAATTTTTTTTATGTACTTTTACCATCTTATTTCTAAAATACCCCTATTAACGTTTTTTATTTTCTCAAGTATGAAACATTTTACAAGATAATGTTTTGAAATTTTAACATATTTATATTCAAAAAAAATTATGATTGCATAAAAATAATGATAATAAGAGTAATATATTCAAATAAAATGATATTAAAATTCTAATGTATTTATTAAATATATAAATTTAAAATAAAAATTAATAATATTATTTATATAATTAATAAAAATATTATAAATATTTATTTAATTAACTATTATGTTAAAAGGAAAAGTGAATAAAATTTTATAACAGATATCAAATATTATGAGACTGAGGATTATATATTAGTATAAATGATGGTGGAATATTGGAGAGAGTTTAAAAAGGTGCAGTTCACAAAAGAGACAATCATTCGAAGGCACGGGTGTGCGGTCAAATGGGCGGGCGCCTACAATTCACACAGCATATTCCATGTAATAAAACAGGCTGTCATTTCACATTTCCAGATTTTTTTATCAAAATGATCTTCTTTTTAATATGATATAATAAATAATATAATAATAAAATCTATATTTAATATGCCATTAATCTGAATTTCAGTGCCTATATATATATTCATTGAATTGCGTTTTTATTCTAATGTTTTGCTGCCTCCAACTCCCAGATAAGTTTTGACAAATTTTTTTGGAAATTGAGATCACCATGCCTTTAGGTAGCATTTGATGCTTGAACTTGAGTTCGCTCGAAAAAAAAAAAACTTGAGCTCGAGTTCAAATTGTTTTATGAGTATCTATGATATAAGTAAACTTCAATTAACATACGTTTTTTATATTTGTATTTTTATTTATTTTTACTATTTAGATACTTTAATTTATAAAATAAATATTTTAATTAAAAATTATTTTTTTATATCTATATTCTTATATTTTATGTTCTTAATGTCAACTTTTATTTTTCTTAAACTATCGATATTTATTACTTAAATTATTAAACTATAAAAAGAGGACCAACCTTAACTAATTTAGTTTTACTCAAATATAAAAATAATTATTTAACCCTTGAATATGACAAACTTTTCTGAAGTCCGTAATCTTAAAATGGTAGATAAGGACAAATAAAAGGGTGCACGGTGCTTAATTTGTCTCCACAAGGAGAAATAAAGAGCACATTAGCCAATTACATTAAATGAGGAGCTATATATGGTGGCATTTTATGACTTGGGTTGCCACCAAAACCCTATTCGCCTAATTATCATGATTTATTAACCTAATTCATCATTTGTCACCCTTATCAAATTAAACTCAAAAAGGGACATGATCCAAAACCACTACAAAAAAGAGAAAAATCCAAAGATTTTTTTCAAAAAAATATACAAATCACATTAACTAAAGATAAAAATAATCAATCAGTCAGTAAAAGAGTAATTAAGTAACAATTTTTCTCCAAAAACATCATAAGATATAAAATTTGATTCTTGCTGTCGTCAATTTAAAAAGAAAGCTTGTCTCCTATTATACAGTCCAACGAAATTTAGATCATATGAACTTCCTATTAACTTAAAAAAGAATAGATACTCTTTTATAATATTATAATAATTTTATAAAATCTTGTGTGCTATACACATTACAAATACAATAAATTTTTTTATTTCTGCAAAACATGGATGCACAAAGTAGAAATGCAATATACACTTTTATAAATTCATAGCAATTTTATAAAGGCAACGTTAATAGTACAATTAGATATTATATAATAGTTTTAATTTTTAATGAGTTGAAAAATTAAACTAATAAAAATTAAGTATTTAATTAAAATAATAAAAATTTAATATTTAATAGCATATAAATAAATCATAAATGACTTGATATTATGAATTTGACCTTAAAAATCAGTATCATTATAAAATTTCACACGGAAACATATACGCATTTGACAGCTAATATGAATTCCGAATGACAAATCCAAAGATTTAAATGGCAACATAATTACAAAGTTTATTATTATTATTATTCATGGTCAGTACAAAAAAGCAAATATTATGTGAATTGATTATGAGAGACCAATCACGTGATAAAATCATCTCATTTCAATTGATGAATAGTTAAAGGGCACTTAAGAGAAGTGTCAAATAAAGATGAGACAAACACAACGTTGCAAAGAGAAAGTGTCCAATTAAAAGAAAGAACCAACTGCATATGAACACTAACATTGAAGCAAAATGATACAAAGAAACACCAATATATGGTGTGATGAATCGATATATTGATTTGGTTAGAGCATTTAGAGGTATTTGATCAATTGTTTGCATTTGCTTATAGCTCTTTGATTTCAATTATTAGATTGTGAGGTGTTCAAAAAATTTAAATTTTATGAAAAAAATATATAATAGCAACTTTTTTATTTCTAAAAAGTTATAAAAAATAATTTAATTTTGTTAAAATTGTGAAATATTTATTTTCACCCATTTGTAAAAGAATAGTACTTTTTTTTGTGTTGTTGTCGATCAATGTGTCGAATTATTTGGCATGTATTTAGTAATAATGATTTCAAAAAATTAAATTATACATGTATTAACTTGGTATTAATTAATGACATGTGTATATTAACTTAATATAATAAAAATTTATTAAAAACTAAGTTGAGAGTATATTGTAATATCAGATTAATAAATATTGAAAATTTTAAATTAATAAATATCAAACATCACCTGATATTTTCATTGGTTGTATTGTATGAAATATGAAGTAGGTGAAGCAAGGGACAGGTACTTGTGGAAGATGAAGATACCATAATTTGAAGGACAAAAATACTACAAGATTTGACCCCTTTAAAGGGATATGTAACCTACACACACTTACACTACACTTTAGATTAGAAGGT
>CATIWM010385810.1:0-40247 GCA_949671775.1 Mallotus repandus
AAATTCATCACCCCATCCTCCAGGTGTGATTGATTCAATAGGGATATCATAAGAAGGTGGTTTGGAGTAAAATATTCTATAATCGAACTTGCCAAAAGGTTGGCCCAATAAATCTTCAACTCCTCTCTGGGATTGTTTGGAGGCATCAAGAGTATTCTCATTAGTAATAAGGTCTAGGTCCTCAAATGAGGTTAGTACTTCTTGCTCACTAACTCCTGAATTAATCATCATGGTGGTTAGGGGAGGTACATTTCGGTAGTTTGGGAAAGGATTATTTCTTGTGCTTGGGTTTTCAGGGTCTGTGATTTTTTCAAAGTCTATAAGGTTTTAGATTTCATGTTTAAGACATATACAAGAGTCAGCAGAATGGCCAAAACCTTGGTGAAACTTACAATAACTGTTTGGGTCAAAGCTAGGGAGATTTGGGTTTTTAGAGACAGTTAAGGGTCTAAGGAGGCCTTTTTTTTATCAAACGGTCTAAGATTTTAGATAAGGGTTGGTTAAAATTCGAGAATCTCCTAGGTTGTTGAATAGCATAGATTTCCATAGCCCGACTGGTATTTCCTTGCTATGTGCCCCCAGTTGGGTAGTTTCTTATCCCACTGCTTTTAGCAGTCTTCTTTTTCTCACTTTCAATCTCCTCAGCTTGCAACCCATCATAATAAAGGTCTACAAATGTCTTAGGGTTCATCATTTGCAACATTTCAACCACATTAGGTGATACATTTCGAACAATCATCCTAACCTGATCCTTCTCCACTAGCTTATTTTTTATTAATCCTGCATTGTTCATGAATCTAGTTAGGAAATCAGAAAATGATTCATTAGGCTTCTGCTTAGTCAATTCCAAATCTCTGATAGACACCTCAAGCCTAGTATTATGATCATACTATTTCAAAAAAGTAGAACACAATTCTCTCTAATTAGCTCGGATAGACTTCTCGAACCCATAACACCAATTAACAGCCATACCCTTCAAGGGTAGTACAAATAACTTGGTAACTATAGATAGAGGAGCCTTTATAGTGCTCATAGTAGTTGTATATTGACTAAGGTGGATTCTTGGGTCTTCAGTGCCATCAAACTTCTGCAGTTGTGGCATCTTAAACTTATCAGGCAGCTTATCTTCCTCAAATTGCATCATATCATTAAAATCAAACGAGTATCCCATACCCTGTCCTCTCATCAATTCTTCCATCTTGGACATCTTCTGAGTCAGTGCTTTCATCTGCTTAGATTCCAGCTCTTGAACTTGCTCAAGTGCTTCTCTCTTTGCTTTCTCAATCATATAGTTCTCCATATCTTCCAATTTCACTTCAGCATTTAGTACATTCCTAGCAGCATTTATTGGTTGCCCCCCGACATTATCGAGTGGTGCATCTACAATTGGTGGATTGGCAGCAATAGGAGGTGCAGTAGCAGCAAGTGCAGGTGCAGCAGCAGGTGGTGGCATTAATCCAGCCAAAGCTTTTCTTAGTTCATCTTGCATCATTGCTCTTATGTCATCCATCAATGCTCCTTAGATGTCCTTTAGGGTCCAATTTCCTTGTTCCATCTCTACTGTCTATGTGATCAGTGTTGGTGTAGCATCCAGGTAAAGCGGGTTGATCAGGCTCTTTTCTAAACTGCGAAGGATCTCTTTGGCTATAGACTTTGGGCTTGAATCAGTCTTCACCAATCTACCACCCTTCTGTTCCCAAACACAGGAAGACCCGAATGAATCTATAATGGCTGAAAAACAAAGGGTTAGTATGATGCATGAAATATATGTATGCATGTATGCATGATGCACATGCTATGCAACAAGAAGCAAATAACAAGTCAAGTATACAAGTATCAAATCAAGTGTACAACATACATCCTTCCAACCTTATTCCTCCCACACACGTGTTCACTGACGAGTCTCTTTTCCTAGGATTTTTGGTCTAGGCCTCAATATCAATAGGGGATATCAAGAACAGACGAGCATGCCAAATCTCTCCAAACAGTAAAACATGCCATTGTAGATGGCGGGGTTTTGTGCGCATCCAAGTTTATTGCAACCGCGACACTGTTTGAGCTCAGGGCTCTAGGGAACACACTAACCATTGTCACAAAGACATGGCGTGGAGATGAGGAGTCACCACCCAGGGTAATAATTTGGACAAATAGAAAGTGGTGGTAACTCAATTCTCTAATACAAGCTAGCACCACAACCAGAAGTTCTGGATACGGAATACCAACTTCTTTTAGTCTTGTGTTCATTTAGATTTATTTTATTAATTACTATCTAATTCCCTAATTACATGCAATTTCATTAAACCCTAATTGAACATCCATCTAACCCTAAGGCAACCAATTCATGAAAAAGCACATAAAAAATGCATTCGAGGCATAACGTCCCTAAATCCAAACTACACTTGATTTTTAGTTTAAGTTAGCTAAATCTACATATTTTATTTACAAGTGAAAATGGAACTAAAGGTGGGCCTATATTTCAATTGATTAGTGAGCCTAAATCTATTTATTTTAATTCTAAAGAAAATGAGTCTAAGTCTATTAAATTTTAAAAGAAAAAGAAATGAATTAGTGGCCTTAATTCTAATCACTTTTAATTAAATGAAATGATCTTAAGTCTACAAATTATGAAGAAGACTTTATTAATGGGTTGAGCTAAGTCTAAGTTAAGTTTATTTAACTAAAAAATGGGCCTAAAATCTAAATTAACCTAATGGGACTAAATTAATTTTAAAGTTAATTAAACCTAAATTTAATTTTAAAGACCTATTTTATTAGTGAGTTAAACCTATACGTGGGCTTGGGGCCCAAACTGAATAAAAAATAATAAACAAGCCCAAATAAACAAATAACCACATAAATATATATATTCAGTGATTTCTAACCCTAATTCAATTTACATGCCACCTAAATTAATCTAAAGCCACCATTGATTTTAATTAGGGTTTTACCAAATGAACCTAATTTACTAATTGGTTTTTTTAAAGTGCAGAAAATTAAAATTTCACTATATTCCCACTAATGGGACTATTACAACAAGTACTATTGAGAACAAAAATTAAAATTAATTACAACCCCAAAAATAAAATACAAATAAAATTACAAAATAAATAAAAATCCTAAAACTACGTTCAAATACAAAATTTAATCCATGACATTCCATGGATCTTCATGGGTTTTGTTCTTCACAGTGGATTCAAATCACCCCATCCGTAATCATAAACACAAAAATAAATAAGGATTGGTATTAAACAAAATAAAAATAAAAAGTAATCAAGTCAAATTAAAATCAAATAGAACAAAAATAATCAAACAAAATAAAGAGAAAGGAGTAGAAGAAGATATAATTTGATGGATGCAATATTAATTCTCCTCAAAAGGTGATCACCATTGATGTAAGCCTGTGGCTTTTATTGCGTTTGTCTGTGATTTTTAATTTATTTGGATCTGATTCCTGGCTAAAACTTTAAAAAAAGGTACGTGAAAAATAAAGAGGAGTGGGTGTGTTTTTGGCTGACGGCTAAAAAAATCGAGAAAAGGCAGAGGAAAAATCATCCAAAGTCCCTCCTACGTGAAAAGAAAATACGTATTTATCAAAACCCAGTCCTGTAACCTTATGTTGGGTTCAGGATAAAAAAAAAATTATTTTTATTTATCTAAAAAAATAAATAAATTTATCAACACATTTATCTAATAAAACAAAATATTTATCAAAATAACAACTAATCAAAATCTAATAACAAATTAATTAATTAATTAATTAAAAATGCGGACGCCTTATTTTTTATCGGAACTTGCTTAAGTTCGACCGAAATTATATAATTATGGTCGAAATTATATAATTCTGGTCAAAACAAAGTTAAAAATAAGGGCCATTTGTGGCCATTTTCAAATTGAAAACGTTTTTCAATTTGAAAATGGTAGATGGGCCTTTGGCCCATTCGGCCAATTCTTTCTTCTTCTTTTTTATAAACTTATTATTATTTTTTTAATTTTATCTTTTTTTCATTTTTAATTAATCATTTTTAATTTATTTTAAATATAAATAATAATAATAATTAAAATAAATAAATAAATTTAAAAAAATAATTCCTAAAAATAATTTACAATTTAGTTTAAAACCAATAAATATAATTCAATAAATATAATTTCATAGTCAATTTTCATCATTGGGTCCTCTATCACATCCATACTCTAGTCATCTCAAAATTAGGTGCTTACAGTAGCTAAGGCTGAAAATTCAAGTATTCAAAAATCATGTTCTGTCATACCCCAACCGATTAGGTTTTGGACTTGAAAGTCTTAACAAATTCATTAAGGGCATTGGTGGAGTTCTCACTGTCCAATATAGCTGAATCCCTTTACCCTTGTAGATTGGTAATTTGGAGATGCAAGTTCTTTCTTTTTTCCTATATCTCTTTCATCCGAGCACCACGAGCTTACATCTATTCCACCTGCCTCCGCTGAATAGCTTTGAAGCTTGCAAGGTCGGCTTATTTTTTCTTCAGCGCCACTTCTAGCTCGACCACTTTTTTCTTCAGCTTGTCCAAGACCAACCCAGCCTCTAAGATAGTTTGTCTCTCATTTTTTATGGCTTCCATGATCGAGACCGCCTCCTCATCCAACTTTTAATTTTTGGAGTCCTTCTCAGCAAGCCCTATTATGAATTTGTCAGCAGCACGATAGTTGGCAATGAGGGTGGGCAGAGTTTCATGAAGATTATCAATGATTGACTTTTGGCTAACTGTAACATTCGATCCTAGATGGGCATAACCATGAAGTTATTTTAACAGTCTAGCGGTCCAATCATGGTTGATGTCATTGATGAAGAAATGTGAAGCCCTTCAAAGATTTTAACCAAGTCTTTGAGTTTTCGTTTTATTTCCTTGGAAGCCTGATCTTCGGAATCAGCTACAACATCGGTGACAGAGTTAGGATCTTCATGGTCTGAAGAAACTTGACCGCCATCAGCCTCGTCACCTTCAGAGTCATGTAGACAAGCCTTAATCTTATAAAATAGTATGAGCAGAGAAACCTGTACCAAGAACTGATTAGAAGTACTAAAGTAATTACAAAATCTTACAAAAGGAAGGATACTTACCTGGTCGATTAGTGCTGGAGTTGGGGGCTCAGAAGGTGGAGTGGATTTGATCGGACTAACCGAAGGAAATACCTCAAACAAAAGTTTTGATGTACCTTCTTTGGCATGAACAATGGTAGGAATTAGTTGATCGGCCTTGCTGGATGATTCAACCTAAATTAGGGCTTTAATGCGAGAAAACGTAAGATCTTGAATCTCCAATGTGTTGGCAATCTCAGAGGCCGACTTTGAAGCGCTCTTTTTAGAATACCGATGCTGAGTTTTTACTTTTTTCTACTTTAGCTGTTCTTCAGGCACATCAATCGGTTTCCCAATTGCTTCTGAAAGGAACACAGTAAAAAAAGAGCTCATGAGGGTGAAAGAAATGGGTTATAAGCAAAGATAACTACCTGACCGTTTAATGAATGGGTGTTCGAAGGAGGAAGATGGCTGAACAGTATAGAGAACTGTTATGGGATTGCCCATAAAACTTCCCGTGAAGCTCACTTTACTTCGTGGCCTAAGTTTAAAAACTACAAGACTAGCAATGCTAAAAGGAGCCGTTGGGATCTCTAAAGACTGATCGACATAGGAGCAGGAGCACACGTCCAAATCGGTCACCTCAGGATAGCTGGTGCAAGTTTGCAAATATGAAGCATAACTCCCAAGTTTATGTTCCCATAAAAGTTTGGCCTTAACTTCCTCCATCTTTTGCCTCATTTCATATTGGTCTCGATAGTTGTACTTGCAATGGTAAAAGCTTTCAAATTTGCAGATTTCATGAATGTATGCACCTTTTATCTTATGATGACCCTGCAAAAAAGATGAAGCATGATCGTCAGTCAGTTGCCACTTCTGGACATTCATTATTTCATTAGAAGATAAATGAAAATGCTTGTTATAAAATGAGTTCCTGAAAATGGTAAACAAATTGGTCTTGCAAGAATTGACCAATAGCGAACAATGTATGAAGTTGCAACACAGAATATCGTATACTCCAGAAAGTTTTGCATAAAACTCAGTGTTGCTAAAAGTATGCCTCTTATAGGAGGGGTTGTTATAAGAATGAAGGGTGGGACAAGGAAGAGATTGGCAAAGACCAAATTGCCTTGCTTCCAAATGTGGGTTGTAAGCTTCTTCACCACATTTGTTATTTCTTGGGTCCAAATCCAAACCGAAAGGGAGATCCCTCACAATTAGGATACTTCGCCAGGCCGATACCCAATCTTAACAAGGATTATACTCAAAAAAATTTTCGAAGATCCATGAAGGACCAAAGCTTGCAGGGATGAAGGGGCATAGCAAAGTATTAGAATGGTAGCTCCCTATGGATTTAAAGGTAGGTTTGTTTAGCTGATTCATTAAGTCTTGGAAATATGCCAAAACCAGATATGCGCTATCCATATTGGCCCTAACCCAAATTAGAAGTCATCCCTCTCATGATCGGGCACAAGGTGATGCATACCCTTATATAGCTGACTTAAAACAAAGGGACCTAAAGCCAATTTGCGGCTATCAACCAAAGTCGCAGCCAGGGGAAGGAACTCTTTCATCACTTTTATTAAGCTGGGGCAACTAACAAATCGGCATAGCCAATATAATAGGAAGGCAACATGCTCAGTTTTGTCAGGCACATGACTAGACTTCATGTTCAGTAATATAAAAAGGCCACAACTAATATATTCTTTCTTAAAAGAAATCGGGTAGCTAGAGCAATCGGCCATTGACCACGGACTGATTTCATCCCTATATGGTTGGAGGCCGAATAAGGCTGCCAGATCGAGAAGGGTAATAGTCATCAACCCTCACCTAAATACAAAAGTATTACTAGACCGAGACTAGGACAATGATAAAGCTGATAGCAAAGGTTTGTTAATGGGTACTTCAATTCTGGAAAATTGAAGCAACTCAAAAATTCCTATATCTTTCCAAAGCGAGTAGTATATGACCTCCAGACGAGCATGCCATACCAAGAAGCCCTTAGAAGGGTTCGACCAAGATCTGAGGGGGATATTCTTATTCCATAACGTCATGTCATTAGGCCGATTGAACCTAGGGGGATCATTCTTTTTGTAAAATGGGATGAAAGTTTCAACCCATTTATCTTCCTTTAATAACACCAGACCAAGAATCATAGTGCTAGGGCGATTAGGAGGTTTAATAAGTCCCTCAGAGGTTATGGTGGAGGCTTAGGTTATATTGTTTGCTCTTTCTAATCTGGAGAGTAGATCGGCCTCTTGATAGATTAGAGAAGAAGCAGGCCTCTTTGATTTTCCCATTATAAAATTGAAATAGCTGCAACTAAGTGATTCAGTCAGAAGAGTGATTGACCAATTAAACGAGGTTAAAAGGAAGCGGCAGAACACGTACCTTAATAAGAATCCTTGAAGGCTGATGAGCTGAATACTATGGATTGCAGAAAGAAACTCTAATTAGAGAGAGAAAGTATTTTTCTACAGTAAGTAGGTTAAATGATTGGGACCTCTCCCTTTTAATAAGCGCAATTCGGGGAGGTGAAAAGGCGCGGTCATTTCATTCATGTGGTAAAAAATAAAAGTTTGCAGAAAGGGCTTACATGGACTTCAGAAGGGGTTCACATGGGTCTAGCCCTATCAGATAAGGCCATTTGGGCCTAACTAAAGTGTAAAATCATTTCGTCAGCTTAGACCTCAATCTTGATCTAGGGGGTCATTGTTTGCATTGGCCCAAAATGGCCCAAGAAACATACTCAAAACTAGATAAAACTGACCAAAACCCATCTCACGAAGCCCATTTGAAGTACTGAAGATTACAACTAGTCAAAGACTGGGTTTTGGCAAGTCCGATCCATGCCTTCATTGGAAATTAGGAAAATTTACCTTAAAGCAAATTTGGAAAGTCAATTATCCCAATTAGGTAGGTTTTACTTTGATTTGTTTCCTTAGTTTGTTTAGGAAAGTCTTCCTTTGATTTTATTTCCATTTTTAGTCAAGCTATAGAGCCTATAAAAGCTTAAAGCTCTTATCTTTGTAGGTCTCTATACATTTTTTACACAAACTCTAATACATTGTCAGCTTATATTATCAAAGACCCGGCCGTCTATTCTATCTAGATCCCTGTGATCAACAGCTTCCCAATGAAGCTAAACCTTCTATTTGATCCAAATCAAATAGGTTAGAAGGGACTTGAACCTATTTCTTGCCCCTATCACCACCCCGAGCTGGTGATAAAACCCTTGTTCTTTTACCCATTTATATGTAATTATGATCAGGCTCACACGGACCGATTTCAAACAATCAAAATGTGTTTTGGCCAATTCTCATATTTTTGAGGCTGAACATTAGATAAACAAAGTCAATAAAGATTTGAGACCTAATTGGGCAGAGAAAGCTCTATTATCATAATTCATTTTGAACCAAGCTATTACAAATGGAGACCATTCAATCTATTTGTACACATTATAAGATGTTTTCTGAATTTTACCATTTCTAATTAGAGGTTGTAAAATTTTTCTTAAATCATATCCCGTGAAATGATATTATTATTGCTAAAAACTTTCACATTTCTCCAATGTAGAGCCTTCAAGTGGCCATTCTAAGGTTACAAGGACACTTACTTCAAAATCTAAGCCAAATGTATTGATTAGATTCCATCATCCAATCCTTTAGCTCTAAACTAAAGAAGCAATCTCTCACATAATTAGACATAAGATTTAGCTAAACTTGTTTAGACTTAGAATAATCTCTCAAGACATGTTGGATAGATTCTTCCACAACTCCACATTTATTATAAGTAGCGTCCATACAAATACGTTGATGAAACCTTTTCGCTTGGTTGACAAGTCATTGCTTGAAAGTAAGTTATAAAAATACTATTATTTATTGAGGGCCTCCCCAAGACTATATTAGTTTCCAAGAAAACCAAGCATTCCTTGTCTTACTATTATGAACCATATCATAAGTGGATTTAGAGATAAAGTTTCCATTAGGAAAAAAAGCTTAGTAAGGCCAGTCTATTCCTTTATACAATACTCGATCAAATAGCAAATTGAAGTAGAACACTATTAGGCAGAAAAGGAGATAATAATTCTCATTTCCATTCCCTATCTGTATTTATAAAAGTTGCCACAGCCAAATTTATCCATTTGTATAAAAGATTATTCAAAATTACCCTGATAATCACTCCAAAAATTTACTCAAGTTTTATCCCTCAAAGACAATCTCAATCTCACATTCATCCACTCTAAACATTACGGGTAGCTTTCCAAGTATAAGAGCCGTTTGAGGTTGGTAAGCTTTCCATATTATTACACACCTCTATTTTATACATAGCATTGACAATTTAAACCCATAGTTTATCTAGTTTTGTAATAAGATCTCAACCTAACTTCATTAACAATGTTGAGTTCATATAGCAAATTCTTTACATCAACTCACTTTTTAATTTAGCTACACATCTCCTCCTAACTTACCAAGCTAATCTTGCTAGCCTCATCAGCCTTACTGTAGATAAAGGCCCGATAATCATGATTAATATATCCATAATTACCATGGGTGAGCATAGTAAATTATGAAAAAAATTAACACAACTTGCAAGGTTGATTGTATTAAAGTAACTATCCCCGCTAAAGAAAGTTATTAAATTAAAGTAAAACAAATGATTGCCATGCCTAGTTAGTTGCCTTTAATTTGACGTCAATGCAAAATCAAAATCATGAGCAATTATTTTTGCATAGCTTGCAATGAGATTTTTATAATTTTAGGATCAATTTGATCGTTACAACAAAGTTTTGGGGTAAATTGATCTAAGAAGTCAAATGGCCCAATTTGACATTGAATGAAAAGTTCATGGACTGAAATGACCCTTATTCCTTAATGGAAAATGTAATTGGACTAATACACATAGGGGCCCTTAAACTTGTGTCTCATGGCCAAATGAGCTCATTTGAACTTTTTTCCACACATAAGCCCATTTCGTCTAACTTTAGGCCTTTTAAACCCAAATTGGTAAAAAAAATAACGTGTGGCCTGCATTGACCAGTTGAGGAATGTGAAGGAAGGTTTTATTAATATTTTAATTAGATTGGTTTTTAGACAGAGATAAAACATGCAATTATAACTGTAGATTTGGCGCCAATGAATGCAACATGTCAAACATTAGCGTTAACATGCAGAAAGAAGTTGTTGGGACATTTAATGCTTATTATATGAGAGTTTCAAGCTAAGAGAGTTTCACACTGAGAAGAAGAAAAACAAATACAGAGGGGCACCTTTTGCAAGATTTTCTTATATGCACAGAGTTAAAAGCTAAATCAATGTTGGTGATTGAATAGTGTTAAACTGTTGATTGAATATTGAAGCACTATAAGTGATAAAGGAAATGCGTTTTGTTATTTAAATGAGAAAATAAAGAGTTTAGTTTATTTTTGAGAAAAATGTTGGAAGTTAATTTGTTTTCAAATAAAATGCAGGATGGGCGGTGATGTTCCTATAATTTTCACCATACACCATGACGGTAAATTCATGAGGGATCCCAATCTTAGGTATGTTGATGGTGAAATAGTGAAATGGATGGTGTATGATATTGATAGAGTTGGTTATTTTAGGATTCAAAAAAAATAAGGAGTATGGGGTATTGGCAGAAACCAAAGATTTATTGGTTACCTATGGGGAGTTCAATGGAAAAGGGTCTTAGGTTTATTTATAATGATGACTTCATGTATAAAATTCTTCTTTTAAGTGAAGTGTTTAGTGAAGTGCGAATGGAGTTATACCTTGAACATGTGGTGGATGAACTTTAAATTAAAGATGTCCTACTATTAGAATTAGAAAATGTAGTGGTTATCAGTGATGAAGACTTGGCAGATGTAAATGCTGACAATGATGCAGAGGGTGATGAAATACAGGATGGAAATGATGACAAAATGGGAGATGTTGAGGTAGAGGGTGGGGACATATGTGTCTTAACTGAAGGTGAAAGAGCAGTAGGTGAGGAAGTTATTAAACATGAGGGTACGACATTTAATATGGAGTTCAATATGGCATGTAGTGAGAAGGGGTGTAAGATAGGCACAAGTACTGAGCATATTAACTTTAAGGTAGTTGATAAAGGTAGTGTTTTATTTGAAGTTAGTGTACAAAAGTAGAGTTTAAATGTTTAGAAAGAATAAGAAGTTGAAGAACTAGAAGTTGCAGATGATGAACAACCAAGGTTCAAGGTGCAGGAACAGCCAAAGGATGATGTTCAGGAATAAATCACTGGTTCTTTACAACAACCTAAAATTGATGCAACAAATATGTCAGATCATATGCAAGAAGGAAATATTAACTTCAACACTGAAGATGTGAACAAGGTGATGAACTTCAAGTTCCAAATGATGAAGAAGTAGGGGATGAGGTTTATAGACAGACAAAGGATTCTGTGCAGGAACAAAGCAACTGTAATGTACAAGATCCTGAAAGTGCAAGTCAATATGATACAGACAATGTAGAATCAAATCAATGTGAAGGCAATGCTGAAGAATTATAAGTTGATGATACATTTGATGCGGTTAATGAAAGTGGTTCAGATGCATTTGATGAAGAACTAGCTGAAGCCAGGATAAATATCAGAAATAAAGCAAGAAATGAAAAAGGAAAAAGGAAAAAGCAAATGGTAGATGAAGAGGAATCAGGTAATTATAGCATACTTGATGAATTAGCTGTTGAAAAAGTTGGCTTTGATGAAGATGTTCAAAGCAATGATCCTGCACCTGAAGAAGTTGGACCTGATCCAGAATTTGTGGACAGTGATGCTAAGCAAAGTTATGATGAGGAATTTGGGTCAGATGGACATGGAAACATTCGTAGGAGGAAATCTAAAAGGGTTCTATATAATCCTAAAAGTAATGTGCCTGTATTTCTAGTGGGAATGGTTTTCAAAGGTGTGACCGAGTTTAGAATGGCAGTTGCAAAATATGCTGTTGAAGGGGGGTTGAGATCAAATATGAAAAGAATGAAAATGGAAGGGTTAGGTGTAGATGTAAACAAGCATGTCCATGGATGATATATGCAAGTTTAGAAAAAAAGAGTGGTGATTTCTTAGTTAAAACTTACAATCCAAACCATCGATGCACGCAAATATTGAAAAATAGGAGGGCATCATGTAAATATCTGGTGTCATATTTTAGAGAAATAATTGAAGACCATCCTAATGTGACATGTGCAAAGATCTATGAACATGCTAAAAAGCGCCTGAAGGTTGAGATAAATCCAACAATGGCTAAGAGATTTAAAAGGACTATCATGAGGGAGCTTGAAGGGGACTATAAGGATGATTATAGAAGAATTTGGGATTATGTAGAAGAGTTAAAACAAAGCAATCCTGGGAGCAGTGTTGAAGTTCTTTATGATGAAAGCACAAGCAGATTTACTACAATTTACATATGTTTTAATGCTTTAAAGAAAGGCTGGAGAGCAGGGTGCAGACCAATGTTGGGACTTGATGGCTATTTCATTAAGAATATATGTAAAGGGGAGTTGCTTATAGCAGTTAGAAGGGATGAAAATGAACAAAGATTTCCAGTTGCTTGGGCTATGATTAGGTCTGAATCAAAGGAAACTTGGTTATGGTTTTTTAGGCATTTGAAAAGTGACCTTGCTTTGAATGATGAAAACCAATTTAGTATAATAAGTGATATGCAAAATGTGCTAAATTCATTTTATATTAAAAGTAATTTTTCATATGTTAATCTAAAACTTTTTTGTTATCTTTAAATTGATTACTTCTATGTATACAGGGGCTGATAGAAGCTGTAGAGCAAGAATTGCCTTTTTGCGGAACATCGATGGTATGCCATGTATATATACATGGCATGACAAAAGTGATAGAGAGGAATTGATTTCAGACAACACTTTTGGAGATGTGCAAATAGCCCTTTTGAACAGAGGTTTACAGATGAGTTGGAGAAACTTAATGCCTTTAGGAGTGGTTGTGTTAAACACTTACTGAATTATCCTCCCCACACTTGGTGCAGGTTGTACTTGTCCTTTCATTCTAAATATGACACTGTGTGCAATAATATGTGTGAATCCTCTAATGGACAATTAGTGAAAGCTAGAGAAAAACATATACTAGGCATGTTAGATTTTATGAGAGTTGATGCGATAAAGAGAATTCATGAAAAAATAGATGCATCTATTAAATGGTTTTGAAAGGTAAGTCCAAGTGCATTTGCAAAATTAAACAAAAATATTGAGAGAGCTGTAATGTGCATTGTAGAGTGGAATGGGCATAAATGGTACGAAATTAGTGAAGGAAGTGATAGGCACACAGTTAATATAGAGAGTAGGAGCTGCACCTGTCGCTCTTGGGATTTGACAGGCATTCCATGCCCTCATAGAATTTGTGCTTTAAACCATAGTGAAAAAGTGTTTAAGAGTATATTAACAAATGTTATAGCAAAGAAATGTACTTGGTAGCATATCAATATTGTATGCAACTAGTGAAGGGCAGAAACATGTGGCCAAAGACAAAGATGCCACCATTATTACCCACTGAAGTAATAAGGAGTGTAGGTAGACCTAAAATATGAAGAAGGTAAGATCCTGAAGAACCTAAAATGAGTGGTAAAATTTCTCGTAAGGGACTTGTTATGACATGCTCAATGTGTAAAGAGACATGGCATAACAAAAAGGGTGCCCAAATATACCTAATGTAAATGGATTAGCTTATAATTTATAAGTTACTTAAATTGAACTTTGTGTAATGCAAAGATCAGTATAGCTCATGAATGTTTGCTTTAAATATGCAGCTGACTACACAGATAGAAGGAAGAGCAGCTGCAGGTCCTGCTGGGACTTCAAGTGCATCAGGTGTACCACCATGCCCCCAACAGCATGTACAAGTGCTTCAAATGCATCTGGTGCACCACAACAACCACCAAAACCAACAACAGCTTCTACATATGGATCTGAAGCACCAGCACAACCACCACTTCAGCAACAATATCCAAAGCAGAAAGGCATTCAAATTAATGAACCCTCGATGAATGCACCAGTCCAATATCAAGTACGAGAAGATTATGTTGGAAATGGAAAGTCACCAATGGTTTTTACTTGTTATAAAAAAAAAACCAATGTAGAGTTGGCCTTTTGCATGATGATGTCACAAGAAAAATGACATTGAATGTAAGTTGAAATTAAGTGTTTATGTTTTTATGAATTAGTAGTCATTTATCTGATTTGATATATGCTTTGTTAAATTGTTTGAGATGTTGCATTTATGTAAAAGTGCAATGGGAGTAAAATTTAACTGTGTTGTTTTTAATTTTGAAAATTTTTAGTTTTGCATGTATATGCAAGTGTAGTGTAATATCTAATGTTTGAAATAAGCTGATATGTGCTTTGCCAGGTTGCATTTAGTTGTGTATGCATTGGTAGTAAAATTTATATGTGTTTTTGGTAATTTGGAAAAATGATTTTGGGACATGTAGATGAAATTCATCACTAACTATTTATAATTATTTATTTTAGTGATTAAATGTAATACAAATCGGCCTGGAATGCAGGGAGAAAGGTTGATAAGCAGTGGTAACAGGGTAGCAACAATAAATCAAAGAATTTTCACCACTTATGATCATGAGAAGATCAAATTTCAAGGCAATCCAACTTATGGCAGGTTCCAAGCACAAGGTTTGAAGTGGAGAGGGGCGCCTGCTATTAGTGGCACAAAACTTGCACTTGAAAGAGATTAACTTCAAGCAAAAAAATAAGAAGAGATGCAGAGATGATGGAAGTAGTATTTAGAGTAAAGTAAGTCAGCAAGGATATACAGCAGGTTCAGAACACACTTTGGCATCTCAGACTTCAAATCCTGCACTAAGGCCACCAGTGTGTAATGTGACTACATCAACTAAAAGGATCCCTAAGTTACATCCAAAAAAACAAGTCACGGGTCCAATGCCTAAGCCTGCTTGGAAATAAGCACCATGTATATATGAAGACTCTCAGATTTATATAATTTGATTGATGAAGTTTAGTAAAACAGATTAGAAGAATCTGAGTTGTTTGGACACTTATTGGGAATCATAGTATTTTAGGTCATTTTTTTGTGAATTTTAGTATATAGTTCTAGATTGTGTGAATCTTAGTATATTTGACACTTTTTGTAAATGATAGTGCATCATGACAGTCACTCATGATTACAACAGTTATGTTTATGAATGGACTAATGATATGTTTATAACCCATGCTCAATGTTGTCTTCATGTGTAATTCAATGTGTTTTTGGTAGCAAAAACATAACTCACAATTTCTGTACAACATTACCATATATGCTTGCATTTTTATATAACACATCTGCATATTAACATTAAACCAACCATCTATTTTTTGTAAAGCATTCAACAACTCACATTTCTGTACAAAATTATATTCATTATATAATAATCAACAACATTTCTAATGAATCTAAGTTCTTTTATAAATAGCATATTAGTATTACAAGTGTTCGTCAGCTGTTAGTGCAAATATATGCTTCAATAGCAACCATTACATCTACAAAAGTGCTTGAAGCACTGCATCCTACAAACTAACACCAAATCACATCTGACCTACTTGCTAACTATAACAACTATAACACAAACCCATATCTTCCACTTATAATTCTAGCCTACTTCTTGGGCATTTTTTATTTCCCTTTTAAGCTCTGCAAATTCAAGCTCCAATTCACTTAATTCCTCCTGCTGAATTCTGTCACCACACAAAGACTTCAATGCAGCATTCTCAAACTTCAAATTAGCATTCTCTTCCTACAATTTTTTAATAACCTTCGAAGCTTGAGCATCAAACGATTCATCATGCCATTCAAAGTACTCGTATCATCTTCTATCTCCATATCTTCTATTCCTTCCATATTTCTTCTTTTGCAAACACATTCCAATTATATATACATTTTTTCTTATATTACATATACACAAATCAAATCTCAGTCACTGATCCCTTACCTTCAAGCTGACAATGCATGAGTAGATCCTTCTCCCTGCATTTTATTCAGTCCAAGCTACCCATGTAAACACCCGAATTATTTTAAAAATATTAAAATATATTTTTGAGACTTGCAGTGTTAGTAAATATTTTATTAATATTAAGATTATTATTTTGTGAAATTAAATTTGAATAATTAGTGATGAGAATTATTTTAATTATTATTTATAGAAGTGTGTTAATTTTATTTTAATAAATTGTTTTATTATGTATATTTTAAGGCTGAGAGAGCTAATTTGATTTTTATATTAGTGTTCTATTATTATTAATATTATTATTTTAAAAAAAAGAAGCTGATTAAAATTTTTTTGGTCAAGTCTTTCTTTTCCCTTTTCTTTTTTTTTTCTTTTTCTTCTTCCCTTCACCGCCAGAGCAGACCAGCCATAGCCTGCCACTGCGCCTACCAGCCACCACACATCGCACCGCCACCTCCAACTCGCCTCGTTGCCGTCTAGCAGCGCCGCCCTCTTCTTCCTTTCTCCAGCTTCGTTTTCGATTTTGGCCAGAAATAGCAGAGATCGTCGGCGGCGACTCCGACGTCGAATCGTTGCGATTCCGGTGTCAAATCTACCTCTCCTTCCAAGCTTATCAAATCTACCTCCGGATCGACTAGAAACAAGGTAAATGTATATTTGTGTTTTTGTTAATTTTTGATTTATTAAGTGAGTTTTAGGTAAATTGTTGAGTATTAAAGTTGATGTAGGGATTGAATGTTATGCAAAAATAATTTTTTTATAATTTTTGGAATTTTCGGTTCGGGTTACTATTTTGAGCCTGAAAATTTAAATAATTTTAATAAATACTATATATTATTTGGAGTAATGTTTGTGAAGGAAATTTTGTAAAATTAATTATAGATAATTTATTATAATTTTTGGAAGTAATATGTGAAAAATAAAAATTTTAAAGGAAATTGTATAATTTGATTTTAAATTGATTTTTGGTGAAATTATAGTTAATTAACATGTATAATAATAATTTTGATTATTAGAAATTAGAAATTAATTTTATTAGCTAAATTAGTATTTTTGGTATATTATGTTGATTTTAGATTAATTTTCAGAAATCATATAAAATGTATATAAATATTATAATATTTAATTATTTGATGATTCAATGATATTTAGAGTAAAAGCTATTTTTATAAATTTTCCGGAATGTTATAAATAATAAATTTAAGTATAAGTTAGAATTTTACTTTTTATTTGAAAATAAATATATTTTTATGTTTTGTTTTGGAAATAAATTGAATTATGGTATTTAAATGAGATTTTATGATTTTTGGAAAATTTGTCGAAAATTGTATTATTTTATTGATTGTTGTGAATTTGGGACTCGGTCGAAATTGTGTGTAGTTTAGGAGTCGGACCTGAGTGTGGTTCTGTGTAGTGTATTCGAAGTGTGTTTTCGTGCATGACCGACTCTAATTTTAGTAGAGGGTTGTCCGTTTTACAAGGGAGACTCTGCCGAATTTTTGGTAGATTTCTCGTAAAGCATGACATCGAACTATGTCGATATTCTGATTTTGCTTAGCATTGTGTCTTAGATCGAGTCAATTTCTTCATTTCATGACTCTATTAATTTTTGAGAATTTTCATGAATTTATTTATTTTATTTTACGAGCATATTTAAAGAAATATTATTTATTTTAGAGAACTCCGAGGCACGAGCTGTAGCTCAAGGGCACCAGAGAACGCGTCGCTTGTCACGCTCAACCTGTGAGTTAATTTTATAGAATATGTGTTATGTGATTTTAATATATTTTCTAGTAATAAAGAATAAAGCATGTTTAAAAAAATAAATTATTCGATATGATTTATTTATTGATTTAATTGCTTATTCATTCATTATTTAATAAATTATTTATTTATTTATTTGATTAAATATTTATAATTCAAATTGGTTTGGAGATATTGGTAGAATGTGCTACTTAGTGGGTATCACTAGGACCACGTGCGCAGGTAATAATTTAGTATATAATATATATGTAAACGATTAGAGCTCGGTTGATGCATTGCTCTCGGGCCGGTAAATGAAATGAATAAGGATGTAACTCGGTTGATGCATTGCTCTCGGGACATCCAATATGGAATAATTGAAATGATTGTGGCAGTAACTCGGTTAATGCATTGCTCTCGGGACGACAGTCACTTGGATTAAGAGAGCCGAAAGACTATTAGAGTAATAGTTTAGGGTTCTACCAATTTTCCACTAAAATAAATATTTTAAATATTTTTATACGAGAATTTCATATTAAATTGATTTAAGAATTTTTAAAGAGACTCCATATAAATATTATAGAGAAAAGTAAATGATTTTAATAATTATAATTATTTTTATTCTATTTTATTTTAAAAAGAGTTTTAATAAATGGTTTTTAAAACCAACATACATTTTATAAAATTAATTCACTTAGTGAGGTCTGATTCCCCTCAATTTATTTTTTTCAGGACCTCACAGTTAGTCTTCTAGTATTCCTCATTTGCGCCGAGTTCGTTTTTCACCGGTTGCATTATGTATATTAATTTAAATTGTGTACTGTGTAACTAAAATTTCAGACACCGCAGTAGTTAAATTCAAATTATGTATTATTAGCATTCTATACTGTATCTAACTTTTAAATTTATATTTGAATGATATTGTACTTAAAAGAATATTGTTTTATGCTTTAAATATTGTGCATATATTATTTTATTGTTAAATGTATTGTTTATTCTGCGAAATTTTTTTTTAAGGCTTACTACGAGATTCAGTTATTTTATATATCCCCATTTCCTAGTGCCGGTCACGAACCTTTGGTTCGGGTCGTGACAACCCACCTTAATGCCTTCAAATTACAATAGCAAAATCTTGGTCGCCCTTTGTATTCAAATTTCGGACCACTACAGTGAGGAACTCGCATTCTCGATGAAGCTTCTGGACCTCACATTCTTGATGTCGATTCATAAGACAAAGACAATGATCGTCTAGAAGTTTTTGACATTTTCTTTTCAATTTTTGTAGATGATTTAGGAACGACAATTTAGGAGGAAATTTCTAGGGTTTATCCATTTCAATTTGGGGAAGAAACTGTAGGTTTAGTTTTCAATTTGAAATTCTTTTATGTTGTTATTTTTTTATTAAAATATTAATATTTTACTATTGATAATTGCACACGCAAAATTCAGTAACAATTTCTCTGAATTTGGATTTAAAGGGTCCAAAATTGAAAGAAATGGGCTTATTTGTGAAAAAAATTTAAATGGGCTCATTTGGGAGGGCCCCTATGTGTCCAAATGTAATTTGCTTAAAAAAATTAGCAGACAAAAAACAAATACAGAAGAGAGAAAACAGAGAGGTTGAAGAAGGAAAGCACAATATGAACGAACCTTTTTTGATCTAATCACCACTTCGTTTCCCCACCTCCTCCTCCTCCTCCTCCTCCTCCTCCACCACCACCACCACCACCACCACCACCTCCACCTCCACCTCTGTAACCATTGTCGCAACAACCGTCACTTTATATATTATACACACTTGTAAATACATACATAAACACAAATTCATTGTTTTGTAAAATTAAAAGCCAAAAAAAAAAAGGAACAAAAATGTCTCTGAACATGAAAACCCTAACACAAGCCCTAGCAAAGACAGCAGCAGTAATCGAAAAGACCGTACAGACAACGGTGCAAGAAGTAACAGGACCAAAACCTTTACAAGACTATGATCTCCTAGACCAGATCGGTTCAGCAGGGCCAGGACTAGCGTGGAAATTATACTCAGCTAAGGCCGTACGTGAGTCTTCGCGCGCACACCAGTATCCTACCGTGTGCGTTTGGGTCTTGGATAAGAAAGCTCTGTCGGAGGCGCGTGTGAGGGTTGGACTGTCCAAGGCGGCGGAGGATGCGTTTTTGGATGTGATTAGGGCTGATGCTGCTAGGCTTGTGAGGTTAAGGCATCCTGGAGTGGTGCATGTGGTGCAGGCTTTGGACGAGAATAAGAATGCTATGGCTATGGTTACGGAGCCGCTGTTTGCGTCGGTGGCTAATGCGCTTGGGAATTTGGAGAATGTTGTCAAGGTTCCTAAAGAGCTCAAAGGAATGGTATGTTTTTTTGAATTTGAATTTAGATTCTTAAGTCATTTATAGTTGATTTGAACGGTATACTTATGACTTTGGAGTGTTATGAATTTGATATTTCACTGAATACATACTGGGTTATTGTTCAATTTGGATTAGATTCTTATTACTTTGTAGTGTTTCTTTTACGTCTTCTGATTATCACTTGAATTTGGTGTATTTTGATACAATTTTTTTTTTTTTTTACCACAAGTGAGAATAAAGATTGCAATAATTGATAAATGCTAGTTTTGGTAACTTAAAAAGTTTATATGTGGTATACATAATTAGGAAAGATATGTAAGCTTTCCATTGAAGAAGCTAATGAATATACACGCTCTCTTCTGCGGTACTTTTGTTATTGATGATGCATTGTGCGCCTCTCTTGGTACCACCTTGACCATGGATAGTTTGATGGAGATAGCATTTCATATGATAAACATGTTGATTATGCACCAAGAATTGGGAAAATGGAATAATCTTCTATGTCTTAGTGACTTTAATTGTCATTGATATTTTTCCTTCCATTGAGGCCATGCAAATAGTTTGGCATAGCTAAGTCTGGAGTGTTGGAGAAAATGTACTGTGAGAATGCTTTTACATCTAGTTTTTCAGATTATTTGAAGAGAAAGAAACAATTGAATTGATAGAAAGAAATTCTGACAGCGTTAATTCTTCGGTTTCAGCACATTGATGTTTTTCAATTAGGAACTAGTGTTCTAATGAATTTCTTTTGCATAAGTTCTAATGAGTTTTGTTTGCATAGCTCTTCTATACTGGAAGCAATGCCTCAGTTATGGCACTAATTCTAATGAGGTAGTGTCTTTATTCTCTAAAAGATAATTTTGATTAAGAGAAATCATGTTATCCCATTAAGAGTTACTAAGCATTTAATTTTATGCACCTTATCGAGAGACCTGTTGGGAACTTGCTGTTTTATTACTTGATAGTGTTCCAGGTGCTGTTATAATGATTATCCAAGTTACTAGTTAGAAAGAGAGTTTAGTCTGTGACAGAACTTATGAAGATTGAATCTATACTTTCAGGGCTATCACATATTGCTGTTACAGAAGCTTGCTAAAAGTTATTTTTGAGAGTATAGCTATACTTTGTTAGAAAATAAAGATGCTAAGGTCCTATAATTCTTTTGAAATAGTGCATCTTTCTGGGTTTATAGTTCTATAACATTATCATTCAATTAGATTCTTTTAGTTCTATAACATTATCGTTCAATTAGATTCTTTTACTTCTTTTTGTTTTGAGTTGGGACTTGAAAGCAAGAGAGTATAACAGAGGCAAGCTGCAGTAAATTATTTTTATTTGATACTGAATGTGAATCTCGAATTTTCTAGACCAATGGAATATACTTCAATGGAGTTCTATAATCAATCTGTGCAAAGTGCATGTGTAATTTGTCTATCTATCAACCTATTCTATCAACCGTGGGGTCGGGGGGACGGGGAGAACTGGTTGGGGGGTGGGGGCATTATTTAAAGTTTTATGAAAGCTCTCTCTATGTGTGTGCAGGAAATGGGATTGTTGGAGGTGAAACATGGTTTACTCCAAATTGCAGAATCCTTGGACTTTCTCCATAACAACGCACGTCTGATACACCGAGCTATATCACCGGAGGTATGTGCTTCACTCTGTTCTTTATCCTCAATCTTTAGGATATACAGAAGTATATGCTTAAACAAATATGGGAAAGTGATAGTGGTATCTGGGGCATAGGGACATAGGTGCTAGCATGTTTTTGAGGGAACTGGTACATTTGTCGAAAATGTTTATAAAGCAATTTAGTCATGATTTAGATGTGTCACAACTAATATTTAAATGATTTAAGAAAACTAATATACAGCATTAATGTTGTGAAACACAAGCTATAAGGTAAAAAATGTGAAGAAAATAGCAATCACGACGTAGCAGATGTTAAACAAAATGCAGTGTATTAATTGATAAATTATAAGTTTAGCTTCAGGCTATGCCAATGCTTCCAAAAAGGTAGGTGACTATGAAAAATTATTCAGGAAAAGACCAGACTGGTTTCTGTATCATGTAGCTGGGAGAGAAGAAAAAAGGCAGAATGAATCAGGGGAAAAATTTTAAAAAATATTCTTCTCGAAATTGACTGTATTTACATGATGGATTTCATTTTATCACAAAATAACAATGCTCCAAATACAATTACAAAGTGGTAAAGGAAACAAGTCAAAAGGCCCACAATATTTAACCATTCAGAAGTTAAGAAAAACCTGAATATTGTGATGGTTACAGTCAGAGCTATTTTCCAGAAAGTCTAAATGAGTCTTAAGGGATGGTGCCTCACCTTAGGATACTTTAGGTGCAGACAATGGCTGGTTTTTGCCTCATTCCATGGTGTGCCCTAGATAACTATACTTAATAAAGATTGTGTAAATGTGAGCGACATTTTCTTTCCTTTTTGAGTTATGTTTTGAAAATGATGATGTTCTTTTGCTTCTGGATTTAAATGCATGCTTATCTTAAATTCTGTTGTATTCAATGACTGATAAGCAAGATGCTCCACGAGCCATCCACTGTAATTCAATGCATGTTTAGTTCATGGATGCAAATGAAATGCATATTTTTGAAAGACCAGAAAATAGTTTTCCCCTGAAATATTTATTGTATTCCGTTTCTCTATGTTTCTTTTTCATTGATAAAAAGTGTGTAATTTAATTTGAAGCAAAGAATTTCAGCGTGCATGGTTGAAGCATTGAACTCTGATGCAATGCATGTGACTGGTTGGTATAGTTTATCCTAGATCTGCTTATTCTTTTGAGGTTTGGCCTTGTGCCTTCTTCTACGATGCCTGTGATTAATTAGGGACTTTGCAAACTTTTTGAGTTTTTTTGTAAATGATATAGGTAAGTATGAATAGAGAAAATAAAGTTAGATGGAGTGGATCTAAAAGTAGATATTTTTGAGGTGAAATACCATTATAGGGCCATGCCGATAAGGTTATTGATCTAGGGAAAACATGTTTTCCTTGGTCCTTGGAAGATGGAAGAAATGCATACCTTTCAAAGTTGTACTCTGTTTTCTGAAAAGCTGCATGGTGAAGTATTTTGATGATTTTGCAATCATTACAGAAGAACTATTTTAGGTGATTGGTCCTATACAATCTGTAAAAAGGAAATTTTACACCTGTTGTCCTTTGTATTTCATGACATTGTTACTTCTTTCTATGATACATTTGTTTGAGCAATTGCTTATCTTTTTGCATGAAATCTGATTTCGTTATTTGAAAATTATAAATCTGTGGCTAAGAAAATGTCAGATGATGTAGGTGGCCAGGAATTCATCTAGCTAACGACAGTTTATAATCTGCAGAATGTCTTGATCACTTCAAGTGGAGCATGGAAGCTTGGTGGATTTGGCTTTGCAATCCCAGCAGACCAGGCTTTGGGTGACTTGCCTAGTTCTCAAGCATTTCATTATGCTGTGAGTTGAGCTTTCATTAGTTTATTATTTGATTTTAGTTTTTGGCCCTTGCCTTTCATGGCTTTCTCTTTTAAGGTTTGTTTATTGCCGGGAAAACACTTTTATCATGAGTATTGGAGAATATTTTCTTGGTTATGGGAAAATTTGAGTCATTGTTTACATCATGACTTTTTTTTAAAAGACATAATTTCTTATATTTTACGATCTCATTAAAATGGAAAGAAACCTACAAAAATTTCATTAGTTAATGCCCATCACACATTAGTCATTAGTCTATTGCCTCAGCTGATTGTAACTGACCGCTCTTGGCTACTGATCAACAGACCTATTAAGAACTCTTTCATGAACTACGAGTGCCTATTGCTTAATGTGTTCAAATATGATCCAGTGTCTATGTGCTTCTTATCATGTCTAGTATATTCAGTTTCATCACAGGTATGATTGAAATATGCTTTATGCAAATTGCCCTTCTTATTTTCCTTTTTATGTGAATTATCCAGGAATATGATGTTGAGGATTCTATACTGCCTCTTCAGCCATCTCTGAATTACACGGCACCTGAACTTGTTCGCAGCAAATCACCTTCAGCTGGATGCTCTTCTGATATTTTCAGTTTTGGATGTCTTGCCTACCACTTGATTGCTCACAAACCTTTGTTTGACTGCCACAACAATGTCAAGATGGTATTCTTACATTTGAAGTGTATTTTTTTTTCGCTTTCCCACGCCTATTCATTGCTTATAAATCTAAATAAGCTTATATTTTTAGAAATGTGAAAAATCTTCTAAGTTTTATATTTGTTTTATATAAGGAAGACTTTTTGGCTTGTTAGTTGATCCAGAGTAATTTTCTTGTCTTAAAATATTTCAGCCCTTGTTTTTCTGTTAGAGAATGACAAATTTTTCTTATCCATGTCCAGCCCGAGTTAAATAACTCTAGATCATATTATTTTTTTACAATAAATTAAACAAAAACATTAATGACTTACAGCAAAGCTAAGAGAAGAAGTTGATAGAAATAATTAATATGCTGTATTTGTTGACAGAAAACATGTGTTAAATCCTGGGGGAATTCTATGCTCAATAGTTTTTCCACTTGAAAAAGAAGAAAAAATAACAAAAATGTGGAATGAAGAAAAATGATGAATGGCACAGATTTTAGTTGAATGTAACTGTAGTTTTTTCTTCCTTATTTTTGAGGGTCAAGCATTGGGACTGCACTATGGTGGTACTAGTGATTGTTTGACAAGACATGGCTACTGATTGAACCTGCCTAGACAAAGTTGTCATCCTTAATTTATAATACTGGATTGGGTTTAAAGAAATGAGGCTAATATTATAGGAGTAATTATTAAGGGTTAATGGTTAGATAAGTATTAACCATGTCTGGTAATACTTATGAAATGGGAGTAATGATTAAGATGTTAATGGTTAAATTTGTCCAACATACAATGGATTTTTTTCTTAAAGATGTAGGTAAAGTTATTTATCATTTAATTAAGATTATTATGATCAATAAAGAGAAGAACAAATTTAATTCTTTCTATTTTTGCTCTTAACCCCCTTAAGGAGAAGAAGGTTAACAAAAACACGCTATAAGGAGGTTAAACCTCCACTCTCTCTCCTGTAACAGTCAACCCCTTAATAAATTTGGATGCTAAACAAAGATAAAGGAGGTTAAGTGTTAATACCTCAACGCTGAACCTCTTTTAATCCCCATCGAGACATGCCCAAGTCTTAAAGAAACCAGTTAAAGTAAACATTTTGAAAGGTAGGTTTGTTTCCAAGTATTCTTTCGTGGGCCATATTGTGATTAGACCATAATTGAATGGTGAGTAAATTTGGTTAAAATTGGGAAAGCGATAAGACTAAAATGGTGTAGAAATTTCATTTTACAAGGGCCATTAGGAGAACACTATCACCTTTTGATTTTAGGATATTTTGAAGAACAGACACAATCTATTCAGATGGGAACGGATTTTTGGTAGAATTAATTAGGATTAATAGCGATTGATGGTTCAGCTTTGTTTGCTTTTTTAGTCCATGCTGCAGAACAATTTGATATTGTCGTGATCCAAGAATAGGGTAATAGTATAGATATCTAAACAGGTCTATCTGGCAACTTTAGCCTGGGATACATTGCAAAATTTCTTTGAGATAAATCTACACGCATTATAGGGAATGGATCTTGTTTCAATATTTTATTCTCTCAGTGAATTTTAGTTATATGGAGTGGTTAGAATTTGAAATGTGATTATTGTGTGCTGTACCATGAAGCTTCGACATCAATTTTTAATTCCTTATTTTTTGACGGCTCTATGGATTCGTCCTTTTATTTACAATTGTTCATACATATATATTTTTTCTCTGTGTAGTATATGAATACACTGAATTACCTATCCGGCGAAGCTTTCTCCTCTATTCCATCAGAATTAATTCCTGAACTACAGAGGATGATATCCGCAAATGAATCTTTTAGACCAACAGCAGTGGATTTTACAGGTAAAATGTGAGCATTTGGACCATGTCATATGGTGGCATCCTTGAATGTTCCATTTGTTTAGTACAGTGGTTATAATATCACACTTAGTCAAATATATGTGTTCAAGTGTGATTGTGTGGATTCCCTTTGGTTACTAGTTGTACAAATAGATATATCTCTGGACTCTTCTGGATAAAAAAAAAAAAAGGGACGAAAAGGTTTGATGTAATTTCAGGAGGGTTTTTTTTTTCGTATTAATTAATTTGCACAAAATTCTATAGAAAAAGGTACTAAGGTCTACTATCAATGTGAGATAAGAGGGTGGTTTTGTTCAAGAGTAAGATTCAAACAAGGCAGTTTTGACTCAAAGGTTTTTGTTGCTGGTTTGTAGCTAGGAGGACACTCTGGTCGTGTTGGGTGAGAATCAAAATTTCTTTCTAATTTCTTGAGTTTGGTAAGCCTAAAAGAAGATAATGGGAATGATGAATCAGGAATTAGAAAAACCATTGTTGCCTTATTTTTATTCCTACATGGGGGATAGGAATTGGAAATAACAGGAACAAAAATAAATTTTGCTGTTCCCATTCAGTGTCTGGTAAACTAACAAGGGACTTAACTCCTAACCTATGTGTCTCTATAGTATTCTATGAAGTATATTAAGTGCTTGTCATGTAATTTGAATTGCCCTTGCCCTTTTGGTTGATGATGATCTGTCTTCTTTTGCCCACTGAGTTAATACCATCTTGAAAGCCCATCTACTCATGAAACCTTTTGCCATTGAAACTGAATAAAGGCTAGAGTTAGCATTTTTTTTTTTATTATCGTAAGGAATAATGGTGCTCTCTAGTGGTTTATAATTTTTGAACTAGGAATGCAAATAACTTCATTCATAAAAGTTTGAAAAGGTTGTGATTTCATTTACATAACATATGCTTGATTAGCATATAACAATTGTGGTTGATTTTGGCATCGTAGATATATTGAAATTGAATCATTCCTTTTCAATTTTTAAATCATTTTAAAGATCCATGTTTCTTACTGCAGGTTCTCCATTTTTCCGGAATGACACTAGATTGCGTGCTCTTCGATTCCTGGACCACATGCTCGTATGCTTCTTTTAATCCTTTACTAGCTTATGCTTCGGGGTTCAATTCATCTGGATACTCTGCTTGAGGAAAATTTTCGAGGAAAACTAAAAGAAAGAAAAAAGTAAAAGCTATGGATACTTTATGACTGGTTTTATTTTCTTGCAGGAAAGAGATAATATGCAGAAATCTGAGTTCTTAAAAGCATTATCAGATATGTGGAAAGATTTTGACGCACGTGTATTGCGGTATAAGGTTTGTGTTTCTCCTTGCTCATTGTTTTAGTGCCTTGTTCAATTTTTTTTTTTCTTGTTCTTTGCGTGGATTTACTGTCCAATATAATCTTAGTTATAGACATTAACATACCCTGTTTTATTTTTTGTAGCTAACAAAGATAAACATGAGATAGCCATCTAATTGTTAATGACTGATATTACCAACATGTTTTACATTAATGGTCTTACAATAATCTTTGGCTACACAATGCTATAATACTTGGTCATAGAATTGTCCTTTTTTTTAATTTATATATGATGGCCATTGCTTATGCTCTTTCAAGCTGTTGGTTCATTCACTGTATTGGAAAATTTTTTTAATCATCATTTTTCCTTGTTGCTGCTGGAAGGAGGAAAATTCAGTAAACAAAATTTTTTTGCAGGTTCTTCCACCATTATGTGCAGAACTTAGGAATATGGTGATGCAACCAATGATTCTCCCTATGGTACTCACCATAGCAGAGTCACAGGTACTGGTTATTTCATTGATTTCCTACAATATTTTTTTTTCTTGATCCTTGACTGGTTGACTTGAAGTGGTGACTGGTGAAGTTCTCTCTCATATTGGTGTTAAACAAGTGATGTAGTTGTTGAATTGGGCTTTATAATGCCATTCGAGCAGATTCTCATTTCTTCTGATTTTTTCCTTTTTTTTTTTTGGCTCTCTTATCTTTTATCACTTGCACCAAACTTCTCAAAAATGCCCCTACAAAATGGTAAAAATCTTGCTGGTCATTATTTTAGTTTCTTATTTGTTATTCCCATTGCTGGCTTGCCTCTATTTAAAAAACACATACATACACATTTGTACACATTTTTTGAGAGTATTTGCGTGTTGATAGGGTTGTGCAACAATTATGGGATGGTAGTAGAATGAGACTTCTGGTCTTAAAACTAGGAAAAAAAAGAACTTTGTTGGAACTGTTTGTTTGATAAAATAAATTTAAGATTGTTGAAGTACCATTTGGAGCTTTCTTATCTTAAGACTATGTGTTGATGGGTAATTGGGTATGCATTATACAACTAGTATAAATGGAAACTGTAATTACTATCCTATTCTAATTTTTTAGTTTGTCAACTATAGTTTGATTCATTCTTATCCGATACCATGGCATTGAACCTACAGTTCATGAAAATGTTATTTAAAACCCTGTTACCAAATGGCAAATGGCCCTAAATGATTTTGGTCATATTTTTCATCATATACATAGATGCAGCCATTTTGGTCTGATATAGTCTGATTCAGTTCGATGCTGATATGGTTCACGAAACTTTTATTTAGATGCTGTTGCCAAATGGAAAACATTGATCTAAATGTGTTTGGGCACCTCTTTTTTTTTTTTTTATATATGGATAGATGGGGGTGCATGGGCCATGGCCTAGGGGGAGAAGGTTTAGGTTAGGAAAAAATTCTCTCCTTTTTACTCAAGAGTCACAAATATGTATAAAATTTGAGCATAATGTATAAATTGCATGTAGTAACGTGGATTGTGTTGATAAGTGGTTTTTACTGTAGAGTCCATGCAACAAGAAGGTTTACAGAGAATTGAGGGAGTCATTATGGACATAGGCAGTCTTTGTATCTCTCACGTTCCTCTCTCTCTCCCTCTCTCTGGGGAGTTGGGGGATAGGGAAGGTCTATAAGATTCAATGGTACTTTGACTGTGGAGAATTTCACAGGATGAATTTGCAGTTTGGGGACTGGAAAACATTGTTGAAAGTAATATTATTTTCTGCATATATATTGATTCTTAATGAATTATACGGTTTAATGTTATGAATTCTTTTGTAGGATAAACATGATTTTGAGCTATCAACACTTCCAGCTCTGATTCCTGTCCTGAGTACTGCTGCTGGTGAGACACTGCTGCTGCTTGTGAAGCATGCTGAACTCATAATCAACAAGGTAGTCAAGGGTGTTCTGCACTTGTGCTACTCCTATAAACAGTAAATTGAAGTTACTAGTGCAAAAGTTGACAATATTTATTTATTAATTTTTTTTTAGAAAAACATAATTTCAGATTAGCATTATTTTGATGCAAGTAATAGTTAAAGATGAGGGGGCTAGATTAGAGGTTGTAGGTGCATTCCTATATTGTTACATTGATCATTTGCGCCAATCAACAGAGTTCAATTCATTAGACCCCACATATATGATCTTAGAAATTGATTGTAATTTATTTAGAGGTTCATTTGCAGGCTCTTTTGATGAGAAAGGGCATATTTCAAAGAAAAAAAAAAAAGGGATGTTACGGTGTGGAGTTCATTTAGTATTTCTTGTTTATCATGTGAGAGTTTATTTCCGTTCAATTCTATTAGTGAGTGGTAGAAGGTCCAATCTTTTTTTTTTTTGTGTATTTGTAAGAGTTTTGCACTAGCAACCTCACCATGGAGGTCCAAGTTCTGAGATCATCAACCTCACGTTAAAAGATGCTAACGAGTGGGACATTTTCAAATTCTCTCTTGGGAAACCAGTTTGATGGGATGATAATTTGAATATATATATATATATATATATACACAATGTTCTTTTATTAACATTCTCCTCGTTTAGATGGTTCTTTTGCTGGTTTTTAGGGCCTAGATAGTGACGTGTTAGTAGTGTTTTATGTACAACTACAAGGCTTAGTAGTAAATAAGATCGTGAAGTCCATCTGTTTCTGATCGATCAGGCTTTCCATCTTGTAGATTCTGATTTACTGCGTTGGCATAGGGAGCACAGGGAACATGAATTCTCTCTATGGATAAAACTGTGATCAGGAGAAGCTTGCAAACTGACTAGACTAAGCCTTAGTCTGAAGCTAGGAAAAGCTTATTATTTAAAAACATTGAAAAAAATCAAATTTCTATCCTCCTGGATGTATTTATTTTTACCAAAACATGCTATACTATAATTCAGCAAATCATTTTAAATTTTATGCTTCATTTATATATTTAAGTATTCTTCTTTTGGTATTATGCAGTTTTCATTATTAATTTTCTGGGGCCTGTAACCATATGATTTTATACGAGTTTTAAGAAAATTGTTTTAGTTATTGTGCTTAAACAAGAAGGGTTTTGTTGTTGTTGTTATATTATTAATCTGTGGTCATGGCAATTTAGATCCTGTATGTTCACCTTCCTGATGGTGAAGTTTGGTGTCAAAATTTTATTGAAATGTGTAGTAAAACATGGCCGCATTAAGTTATTGTCGTTTACTCTCTCTCTCTCTCTCTCTCTCTTTTTCTATATCTCTCTCATTACTCTTTGAGTTGCTTGACTAAATCATTAGTCGATGTATCAACATTAGTTCTAAATTTTGTTTCACTTTGTCCTTTCCATGTTTTCTGCTTCTCACTTCCTTTATAGCAAATATATAACATGATTGGCACCATGATTTATACTCAATTTGATATTTTCTGTTGTGTAACTGTTGTAGACTAGCCAGGAGAATTTAGTATCCTATGTCCTACCTTTGCTTACTCGAGCTTATGATGACACTGATCCACGCATTCAAGAGGAAGCCATAAAAAAGTCTACATTTCTTGCTAAGCAGCTTGATGTTCAGGTGACTTCACTTTATGTGGATTTATATGCTTTGATATATTCGTAAAGAGACTAAATTACATGTATTCATATACATGCATATTCACTTTTTATAGCTGGTACGCTGTTTTTGTCCTTGTTGCCCCTTAGCTGTGGCATCCTAATACTTCAACACATGGAAATGATGATTTAAGGTTGTCTTTTTAATTGGACATTGGAATTGGATTACTTGGTATGCTTGTAACATTTGCGAATGGGAGGTAGACTAGCATTCACACTTTCATCTGTGTCATTATTATTGTGATCCTTTTTTAGCTGTTGTGCATGCATTGGTGCAGATTTGGTCCCTGAAGAGACATACAAACTTCTATTCTTCTTGTATGGGAAGTGCCTAATTGAACTTGTCGCATACTTATTACTCCTTTTTTCTCCATGTCTTTAATTCCTTGCAGCTGGTGAAACAATCAATTCTGCCTCGTGTTCATGGCTTAGCGCTTAAAACGACTGTTGCTGCGGTATGCTTGTTTCTTTTTTTTTTTTTATTTATCAAAGTTGGCATCTGTTCATATGATTACTTAAAGAGAAAAGGTGTATAATTGATCTGCTTTCACCTATGCTTTTTTGGTGAGCTGCAGCTGTTTGATCAGAAGCTAATTATTTGTTTGTATTGCCAGGTAAGAGTCAATGCTCTATTATGCTTTGGGGATCTTGTTCACAAGCTTGATAAACATGCTATTCTGGAAATCTTGCAAACAATTCAACGTTGTACAGCTGTTGACCGTTCTGCTCCGACCCTTATGTGTACTCTTGGGGTTGCAAATTCAATTCTCAAGCAGGTAATAGTTCCTGGTGACAGGTGCTGTCTCACTGCTGCTTTAGCTTCCATTTGTTGGTAAGAATCTCATGACAATTATTGTTCTTGCCAGTTTGGAGTAGAATTTGTGGTAGAGCATGTCCTTCCATTACTCATACCTCTCCTCACTGCGCAACACTTGAGCGTCCAACAGTTTGCGAAGTATATGCTCTTTGTGAAGGATATCCTCAGGTACTGCAATAATGTACTGCAACTTGCACCCTAGTCCCCAAACATCCATCCTATCTGCCTACATCTGTACCGTTGTTGAATCACTCTTTTTCTTTTGTTTTTTTAAGTAAAATCTGCACCTATAATTGCCAAATGCATATGCTTGTAAGATTTTTTTTTCTGTTTGCTATCTTTTCTCAAAATTGATTGGGCTTGTTATAGGATTATAGAAGAAAAGAAAGGAGTCATGGTGACTGATTCTGGAATTCCAGAAGTAAAGCCAGTGCCATTTCCTAATGGATTTCAGTCTCAAGGCTCAAGCAAAACAAGTTCAATCGTTGCTCCTGCATCAAAAAATAGCTCTTCATGGGATGAAGATTGGGGTCCCATTTCAAAAGGACCTAATACAAGAAATCAGCCTTCCACCAGCAAGCCATTGTCTACTCCCTCCATTTCAAGTAACCATCCAATTCAGCTAGCTTCTTTGCAATCAGAATCTTCCTTGAGTTCCAGTGTATCTGGTCAGCAAACAACTGCAGCATGCCCTCCAGTTGATATAGAATGGCCTCCTAAGGCATCTTCAGTTGTAACTCACCAGCTGGGTGATGTGGACAAGCAACTGGACACAGGAACATCATCTTCTTCAAGCTTTGATGATTTGGATCCTTTTGCTAATTGGCCTCCACGACCAGGTAGTACTTCGACTGCATATGGAACCTCTAATAACGGCTTCGTTGGATCACTAGCAAGCAATTATTTGAACACAAGCACGCCCAATAGCATGAACTTCCAAACCAATGGAAATAATAGTTGGGCCTTCAACAACCAAACTTCATTTGAGCCATTGAAACCAAACCAAGGAACTCCTGCAATGAACTCTGGTAGTCTGAATAGTGGTCTTAGTTCTCAGAATTCTCTTGGTTTCATGAAACAGAATCAAGGTATGTCTACCTTGGGTTCTTATAATGATAAGAAATCAACAGATCTTGAATCTATATTTGGTTCTAGCAAAAATGAACTGTCAGCGCCTAAACTTGCACCTCCGCCGTCAACTGCTGTGGGACGAGGAAGAGGACGAGGAAGAGGAGCCACATCTACCACAAGGGCTAGCCATGCCAAATCGCAGTCTGAACAGCCATCTCTTTTGGATTTACTGTGATGTGTTGGATTGCCTATACCATCTGAAAGATGCAGGAAGAGTGAAGAAACAGATATTACTCAGGATTTCCAGGATGACAGCTTTATGCCATGCAGGGAGGCAGTTAAGTATCTAAAAGCGCAATTTTATTTGCGAGCTCAAATGCAGAGTCCATAAGAAATGGCATGGCGTGTCAAGAGATTGTTTGTTGTGAATTGTTTGTATCTTATTTTACTGACCCTATAAAGGGTTCTTCCTTCTTTTTTGGGTTTTCCTCTTTCCTTTTGTTTTTCCCTGTAATGTTCATTTGATGGGTGAAACAATTGGTTTTGGAAAATAGTTTTAGCTGCAAATGTATTTTTCGAAACAATTCCAGTTACAGCAGCTGGTTTAGAAATAATAAAATGCAAGTGAAATATTTGAATCTGTACCTAGATTTAAGAGTGTCATGAGCTCGTATTCCTTAACCTGTGGCCATTTCCTTGGAAAATAAAGTTGGAGGCGAAGCATTCGGGTCAACTTCAACTCAGTTGTCTCAAACGTGAAAGGTACATTTTGTTAGGTTATAAATTAGCTCGTCAATAGAATTTGGTTGGCATATTTTCATTTCTTGTTTGTGCACTCGGAAACTAACATTTCTGCTTAATGTTCATGTCTAACAGAGTTATGAATTAGATCTGAGAGTTTCTTAATTGAGCACTGATATAAGTATTTTAGTTGCAAAATAATGTTTTAACTTTTGACTATCCACCATGTAGACCTATTTTTGTTTAGACTTAAGCTTCTCAGTGGAGTCATGAATACAATCAATAGTATAATCTTTTTGCCAAGCAGAAACAGCTATAAAATTTCATTCATTACCCCTACACCAAAATTTTAAAGATGAAAACATCATCTTGCCACATCTTCGAAGATGGAATCCCATGCGTCTCTACCCATATATCCTATGTTTCTTGACCCTAAAGCTAGATCTATATTGGTAATCAATCCACTTAGCCTAGTTAGCTTCATAATCAATTTCCTTGCTTTTCTTTATTTTTGGCTTCCTAGTTCCTTGTAATTAAATTGGTTTGTTCAGTAGGTGTTCAAGCTCCATCATTCTTTTTGATTGCTGTGTGATAACACTGGTTGTTGATGGGTTCTGAGGTAAAACAATCTCATATCCATCATAATATGAGTCCATCCCTTCAGCCATAAGTTGCCAAACCAAGCCGCCACCAAGAGTTCCTCCATTCTTAGCAAAGTTGAAGATGCTTGAATAGATTGTGTTCAAAAATGAATCTCTAGCATTTATACTGTATCCTGGATCTTTCTTTGATTTTCCGAATTCGGAGAAAACCAGTGGCTTCCTCAATATTTTTCTTGAATCTGTCCAGTGACTTGTTATCCACCTTTGCATGAATGTCATTTGAGCATTATCGTTCTGTCCGGATAACCTGTAATTAACAATATGAACCTCTATTAACTAACATAGAGTTAACACATAAGATTTCATTATTCATTTTTTTTGGAGATTTTCTATATGTTATAAATCTAACCATAAAAATGTAATACATTCAGAAGAGACAAAAAAATTCATTTTTCTTAAATTAATTTACCATATATCAGGATAAGCATGTATTGTTGTAAAATCAATCTCCCTGATGAGGTTGTTGCTGACAAAATCTGTGCCGAATTGGTAGCCTCCAGGATTGTATTGCTTTCTGTCAGGAATTGAGGCTCCATAGAATCCTTCCATGCCTATTGCCAACAAATGGTGGTTGTCAATAGATTTAACATAAGGTGCCATTTCTTGAACCCATACCTGTCATATTGATCAATCATCATTAACCATAAGTATAGAAAATTACCTCTAAAGCAATAATAATTTATGGCAATTAATAAATTTCTTACATTAACAGTTTTTCCTGAGTTGTCAACTTGGCAGCGTGGTTCGTTCATCAGTTCCCATGCCATGATTGTTGGATCATCCTTGTAAGCAACTCTTGTAATTGTGTTGATCCTTGTTAATACCCTCTGTATCAAAAAGCAAAAAAAAAAAAAAAAAAATTGTGCTATCAAATTTTGGGATTGTTGTTTGCTCCAAGTGTACTGCACCCTACTATAGTTGGATTTGTAACATAAAGATACGTGTTTCAGTTTTATTAGTCAAGTGTAAAACATTTGGATTGTATCATAAATCCAATTATAGGGTGTGGTACACCAGAAGAAGTAAGGATTTTCCTATCAACTTAACACATACCTTGACATGGTTTTTATAGTACCCCTTCACAACAGCATTAGTATAGAAATCGTCATCATTATTTATGCGAACGCCAGCAGCTTTAGCCCAGTTTACATACTGAGGTCTTCCTCCAAAGTCGTGGTAATTGTTGGTTAAGGTCAAAATTAGGCGGATTCCATGCTTCCTTGCTTCAGAAATCACAAAATCAAGTGCCTGAAAGTTTCTGTACACTGTTAGTATTGCTTCAGTTGAACTTGAACTGCATATTCAAAACGCTGATGAAACGCATGCAGTTAAAGTGATGTGCATGGGATGGTTAATTAGGTATTGATGTTAGAACTCGATCGGAAACTCGCATTCCTGAGGTATGACACTAAAACCATCTTAACAGAAAGTGGGGAAGCAAGTTTTCATGATTACATGCACTTTCACCATAAATACTTATTTTGTTTGTGAAGGTTTCTTATACTCTTAATGTATAAAACATATATCTATGGATGGTGGTCAACAATAAGCAAGAAAAAAAAAAAGGAACCTGGAACACCGGCTCACTGTATACGCCAGGTGAAATTTGAAGAGCCTGATCACCTCCATCACTAAATGCCCATGTTCGACAGACGGTAAGGCCAGCAGCTCTAGCCTCACGAAACACATTGGATATCTTATACCTTTGGCTGGGTTGAGCTGCAACGTTCATCAACCAGTAGGAGTTAAAACCATTGAAGAGGAATGGAGAACCATTCAAGACAAAGTGAACGTTCCTAGTTTGGATGAATCCTGAGGGTGTAGGACCAAGAAGCGCTCTAGCATCACAAGCTACCGATAAAAGAAGCAAAATAACCCTACAAGTAATGACTCCATTCCCACTTGCCATTGTGTTTGCTTCAGGGTTCAGAGTGATGAATCCTTGATACCCTACTTCTTACTTATAGAAGTTTTTCGAGTAAACATAGGCTTGAAACTAATTTATAGGGTTGCACATTATTATTTAATTATATTTTCCTAACCCAAATTTTCTTTCTATAGATGTATTTTTTCAATGGCCTAATTTAGTAAAGAAATATATTTATAAGGTCAAAACATCTATATATATATATACGTTCATCTTTTTGACTTTCCAAACCATTCTTACTGAAGAGAACAATTACATCTTGCTTTGTTAGTGGGTTTTTATTTCAGTACCCATGATTGACGACACCAAGAAAAGGAAAAAATAAAATAAATAAATAGATAAGGCTAATTGGTATTAAAAATTACAATATTTGTTTGTACTCGTGAATTTGCGTTTTGTATGGATTGTAAAAAAATTTATTAAATAATTTTAATATATTAAAATTATTATTTAATTAAATATAATAAAAATACATATATATAAAAATAAGTATAGTAATAATAATAATTGACTAAACAAAAGAAAAAATAGAAAATAGTTGAAAAAAAATGTTTTAGTTAGAATAAAAGATAATTTTTGATGAAAATAAAGAGTGATGTTTTAGATGTAATAGAATTAGGGGTCGTTTGGTTTATACTCCAAAATCTGAATGAAGAGGAATCATAAATGGAATGAAAAATTTAACAAGGCGTTTGGCTTATAAGAGAATCGGAATCATAATCAAACTTGCTTATAAATAAAAATATATTAAATAATAATTATTATAAATTTATATATTTCATTCCATTACTTCAAAAAGTATTATATCTCAAAATTTTTAATAATATATGATAATATTAAAAATTTGACTAATTAATAATTAATTTAACTTGATTTTATGGGAATGAAAAATTATTTCTTATCCCTATAAGAATGAGTGATTCATATTGATGTGGGAATCCATTCTCATTCCCATGCAAAATTTTAATGAACCAAATAATAGAAATTAGAATCACTCATTCCGATTCCGATTTGGAATCTGATTCCCACCTTTATTTCTTTGTGAAACAAACGACTGATTAGAGTGTTTTACGTGGAATAGAACATGCGTATTTTTAAACTAAGATTTTTTTAAAAATATTTTTATAGAAAAATATTGTGAATTTTAATAACTCAGCACATAAAATTTTAGGAGTGAATGCTAAATTATAAAAAGGGATATTTGTCAAATTTTAGATTTAATAACTTATGTAGGGCATTAGTTGTAAATTCGTGATTTACGCTGACTATAAATAATATACATAGTTTAAAATAAACAATTAAATAATTTTAATAAATTAAAACTACAATTTAATTAAATAAAACAATAAAAATTAAAAAAGTTATTGCTATATATATATATATGGTAACAATGTTTTAATTGTGCAAGTTATTTTAGCACAGTTTATACATTAGTAAAACCTAATAAAAAAGTTGTTCACATAGTCATTTTAAAGGACAACTATCTCAGAGGTCACATATGTATTTTTTTTTTGTTAATTTTGACTAAATCAAATATTGCGTAAAATTGCAATTAATTTATCAAAAAGTAATTCTAAAGTGTACAAATTATGCCGGCCCAAAAGTTATATTAGAAATTTTATTTTTATTTCAAGAGTAACATTGTAGTAATAATTTTTTTTAAGTGACATACCCACCCTTATAAATGTTTAAGATTTTCATGAATTAATTTTTTAATTTATACTATAAATATGGAAACTAAATCTTAAAATGCATTAATTTAGATGGAGCTGACTAAATTTTTTCAATATTAAAAAAATGTTTCCACAACTTATATTTCTATATATTATTAAGCAAAAGTATATTCATAGTATTTATATTTGTAATATACATATTTATTTATATTATACATGTCATAAATAATTGACAGGCAATTAGTTATGAAGATACTTTAATTAGTTGACATTTTTTTTGTTTGATATCTCTATTTTTCATGTCTACACTATCAAAACACTTCAATTTATAAAAAAAAAACACTTCAATTAAAAGTTATTTTTTTTATATCTGTATCCCCATTTCCCGCATCTAGGCAATTCGCCATGTACATGTTAGTATTCATAATCTTACTCTCTAGTGTTATATGTCAATATCACTTATATATATCAATTTGGTGTGCATATGTGTGTGTATATATATATATATATATATTACTTTTATAATCATTCAATAGTATAACATACATTAGTTTTTATTGTGTTAATATGTTTTTATGAATTGTATCAAAATACACATGAGACACATATTGGTTTACTTTTACAAAATTATGATAATTTTATAAAGACGTGTTAACTTATATAATCTAAAAACACATATTCAACAACTTATGTGGGATCAAGCATTAGTATGTTAATATAAAATAAAAATACTGCTGAAAATTGGCTATTACTGACGGCTACTCTAATTCAAACATTATATACTAATTATTTTACATTGGTATAACTGATTGAATTAATCCACCCCAAGGAAAATACCTATAAAAAATTGGTTTTATGATCTTAGTTCTCTACAGTTGAATATTTTAGTTTAGAAAGATTAAAATTCTCAATGGCTAGTGATGTTGATGAGGTAATTATTTAGTTAAATGAAATTTTTGGTAACAAACTATTAAAATTTAAGAGCTTGAATTGAGATACTGTAGTTTAAAATTAAATTTATTAATGCTTATTTTCCCCTAACACAAAAAATTGTCGTTTGAATTATAAATTATAAATTCTCAGCATGTTTTTTTTACCGAGTTTTGAAGGTTGAGGCAAACTTCCAACAAGCTATAAACATTATAATTTTTGACAATAATAAGCAAAAAAAAAAAAAAAAATCACCCACCAATGAACACACACATATATATATATATATATATATATATAAATGAGTTGAAAAGTATTCCTTTTTCTTTCTTTTCAACTCATTTATAGAAAAGTGAAAATTTGACTACAAAAACACATGAATTAGATATCAGCTATATTTGGTTCAAGAATTTAAAAGCTACATTATTTTCTTTCCTTGCAACCAATAAGGTCGGGATGTAATCAAATCAAGTTAAAATATTTTTAAATTTTGAGCTCGATTAAATTTAGAATTCAAAATCCGATTTGAACTCAATTGTATTTTTGAAAAGAAAATTCAAATTCCATTGGATTGAATGAATCTATATCAGAATCTGACTCAACTAAACTCAATTAATAAAATAAAAAATATATGTAAATTTTAAAAATTAGAGCTTGACTCAATTTAGTAAGATATTTGTGTAATTATATTGAAATAAAAACAATAAAATTGTAAACATTTACAAATTTGACCAGGCTCGGTTGGACTTGTGAGTTTGTAAGTCATATATAGAGTTCAAATCTAACTCGCTAATCAATTCGAATAGTTCGAACTCGAATTCAAATCAATTCTAAATTTTTTTAGTTAACTTAGGTTGAGAATCATTTTGATTAGATTATTAGGCCTATCATTGGGTCACCAAAACAAGCCTAAAGAACAAAAGGCAAACCTTCATCATTAAAAAAATAAAATAAAATAAAATTTCGAGATATTCATAAAAAAAAACTATTTGAAGAGAGTGATTTAGAAAAATTAAAAAAAGGAAACTAAATCTTGAATTACTGATACGTGCCTTTTAATAGATAACCAAATTTGGTAAAAACAAAAACAAAAACAAATTCAAATTCAAATCGGTAGCTACCAATTTGTCCAAAACTCAACATTTTATTTTAGAGATTTTGACAAAAAAAAGTGATATTTTTTTATTTTATTAATTAAAATATTCCAATTTTTTATTATTTACTAATTTTATCCATTTTATTTACACGAGTGCACATTTTATTTATAGATTTGTCCACTTCTTCCTTTTACTTTATTTTTATTTTTTCCTTTTTTATTTTTTTTTATTTTTACTCTTTTTATGTTTTTCTTCTTTATTTTT